>JAZGLO010001556.1:0-14041 GCA_036873155.1 Biomphalaria sudanica
AGGCCCTTTAAAACTTTAAAATTGTGTAAATTCTAATTTTTGGCTCTTCCGACTTAGAAGGTTGCCGACCCCTGCCCTAGACTACGGTGCTGGGGATGAGTCATATAAGCAAAACTAGAGAGCATATGAAATGCGGGCGGTGTTTAACAGGGTGACCTCTAGCACACAGAAGAAACTCCTTATAGTGATTATTTATTTCATCCCAAACTTACTCCTAGTTCTCTAAAGTTTTGCTTAAAAGCATCAATTGCAGACGTGCTGCCTTACGAAAAGATGGTCCTCGGGTTCGAATACCGGTAAAAAAACTAGGATTTCAATGTTATGAACGGCGGTTCACTTACAGCACCAGAAAGCTAGTAGACACTAGACCGCTGTTGGCATCTCTTTAGTTTGAGGCGCGAGAAGCTTCTTTCACCAGATTACACAATTACGCCTGATGCATTATGCCGCGCGTAAGATTGGCGTTTTCCATATTGAATGACACCCCAAAATGACAATTTTTGTATATATATTTCCGTATATTTTAAGGACTTTTTTCTTCGTATATTTTGCGATTTCGGGGAGATTTCCAGGAGCTCCTGGTAAATCGACTGGAGGGCGCGGGAAATCTGTTTTTAAGTTTTAAAATGTTTTAATTTAATAATGTATACACCTTGAATTTGAGCGAATCCTATGAAAGTGCGGGGCCCACTGCGGTCGCATAAGTTGCATTGGCTTAGGCCGGCCCTGCCGGTCGACAAGTATCTTATAAAACTTTAAGCCAGTTGAATAACTTCTATGTAAACAATATTGTCTATAATGTTTTTTGCTTCAATCAATCTGATCTTTAGTAGAAAGGTTATTTCATATATACAGAATCAATTGAATGTTGGCAGTTGTTAAAAATGTAGCAATTATAGGTTTTATAACTCTTTAAAGTTAAGTATCTCATACTACCCCACTTCCCTTCTGCTTGAACAACCATGACGTGAATTTAAATTGTGAATGTTGTTTCTTAGCTTATGCCTGGTTTCCACTTCGCCAAATTTGTATTAATACTGACCTATGAAAAAATACTACAAATGCCCATATAACCCGCCATCTCATACTGCCCCACTTTCCCCTAAAGTCAAGTCAACTTGACTGGATGTAGTAGACTTGAGTAATAAATATAAATTGGTATTTTGAACAAAATTGAACTCAAAACGAAAACACGTCTTTTTACTCTGGCGATCTGGAGTCGTCTGCCGTATCCCTGACGACAATGTAGCTTATCTATTTTTGAAAAACTAAATATGCATTTAAAAGAAAAAAAAAGATTAAAATTTAATTTCAGCAAAATGATAACTTTTAAACATTAAGGATAATTGTGTAATTAAAGATCTGAATAAAAAGCCAGGATGTCATCGACCCTACTTCTGGTGGGTCTGTTCTGTGTGTACCGCCATGCTGCACTGACCTATGCCAACATGTATAGCTACAAATCAAGTAATAACATTGATCACATCTGGGCCTACACGCAACTCAATTACAGCGTCTACGTTCCGACCTGTGGCTGGAAGCTTATACTTCAATCCGGAATGGTCATTACCAACATGTCAGTAAGTACCTAAGTGACCAGGCGGGTGTCTGAGTAGCTTTTGTTCCACATTTTGACAACGTATCTTATCTTATCTTATCTTATAAAATACGGACGTTACTTCATAAATGAAGATTCTAACGACCTAGGTCAATCTAGTCATGCATGTTAACTAATGACCTAGGTCAATCTAGCCATGCAGGTTAACTAATGACCTAGGTCAATCTAGTCATGCATGTTAACTAATGACCTAGGTCAATCTAGTCATGCATGTTAAGTAATGACTTACATTCAGCCAAGGCTCATGCAACCCATTACATGCTCTAATAGCACCAGGGAAGAAGGAGTATTTGTACACATTTGTACACATATGGAACGAGGAATGTGCCTTAATCTTTGTGTCTTTCAGAGTATTTTATTAAATTTTGTTTCTGTATTTGAAGATTATGGTTCAGTGTTTTATGTATAATAGCTACTTTACTTTTGAGTCTTCTATCCTGAAGGCTTTCTAAATTTAGTGATTTTACTAAGGGTGTTACTCTAGTCAAAAGTGAATATTCATTTGTTATGAATCTCAATGCTCTATTTTGTGTCTGTTCCAGTTTCTTAATGTTTTCTGGAGTTGAGGGGTCCCAAACGGAGGATGCATATTCTATTAATGGCCTAACCAAGGTTCAATAACATTTTAGTTTTATATTCTTATTTGTTTTGTAGACATTTCTTTTATCAAAGCCTAATGCTTTGTTTGATTTTTCAATAGATGAAGGAGGTCACGTGATCCATGATTGTTTTTAATTTATTATAACACCTATCTCCTGTATTGCGCGAATGGTTTGGGACACTATGAATATCGGAAATGCTGGCAATACTTTAAAATAAGGAAATATAATTATCTATGTGTATAGGTTTCAAAAATAAACAAATGGAGATAGCATTCAGAGGTATAGCTAAACATGTACTTTATCGACAGCTCTAAATAATGTACAGAATTACTTTATACATTTAATATTGGTTATGCTTGCCCTGGGTGTGGCAAAATATGTTTGTCACAGTTGGGACTGCGCAGTTACGGCAAATACTGCATTCCTCACTGATCTTCGGACTCGAAGACAAGCCTTATTATAATTACTATTATTATTAATGTGTATAAACAATGTACAGTGTTTCTCCTAACGAATCGAATTTCGACAAGCCCCTGAGTGTGGAGAAGCTGGGGTTGGGGTGGTGGTGGCTGAGTGGTAGAGCGCTTGGATTCCGAGCAGAGAGAGTCTCGGGTTCGAATCTCGACAAAGACTGGAATTTTAAACTTCGTGATTTCCCTTATATATTGTACGTCATTATTTGTGGAAAGTAAAGGCGGTTGGTCATTGTGCTTGCCACACGACACCCTCGTTAACCTTGGGCCATAGAAACAGATGACCTTAGCATCATTTGTCCAATAGATCGCAAGTTCTGAAAGAGGTAATTTATCTTCTTACCTGACCCCCGCTATCTCTTACTTGCAGCTAGCACGCTTGGGATAGTCGTTGACCAAGAGTGTCAAGCTTTAAGGAAATAATGTTTCGTGTTGTGATTCGTTAGCGTTTAGTGATAATCGTCCGGGCTAGTTACCATGCCTCAACATGGCGATCAGGCTAACTTCCATGTCTCAACGTGGCGCACGGGCTAGCTACTTTGTTTCAACGTGGCGACCGGGCTAGCTACTCTGTCTAAACGTGGCGCCCGGGCTAGCTACTCTGTCTAAACGTGGCGCCCGGGCTAGCTACTCTGTCTAAACGTGGCGACCGGGCTAGCTACTCTGTCTAAACGTGGCGCCCGGGCTAGCTACTCTGTCTAAACGTGGCGACCGGGCTAGCTACTCTGTCTAAACGTGGCGCCCGGGCTAGCTACTCTGTCTAAACGTGGCGACCTGGCTAGCTACTCTGTCTAAACGTGGCGCCCGGGCTAGCTACTCTGTCTAAACGTGGCGCCCGGGCTAGCTACTCTGTCTAAACGTGGCGACCGGGCTAGCTACTCTGTCTAAACGTGGCGCCCGGGCTAGCTACTCTGTCTAAACGTGGCGACCGGGCTAGCTACTCTGTCTAAACGTGGCGACCGGGCTAGCTACTCTGTCTAAACGTGGCGCCCGGGCTAGCTACTCTGTCTAAACGTGGCGACCGGGCTAGCTACTCTGTCTAAACGTGGCGCCCGGGCTAGCTACTCTGTCTAAACGTGGCACCCGGGCTAGCTACTCTGTCTAAACGTGGCGCCCGGGCTAGCTACTCTGTCTAAACGTGGCGCCCGGGCTAGCTACTCTGTCTAAACGTGGCGCCCGGGCTAGCTACTCTGTCTAAACGTGGCGCCCGGGCTAACTTCCATGCCTCTACGTGGCGCCTGGGATAGCTACTCTGCCTCAACGTGACTCTCGGGTGGAAACGGTTGTAAGAGTAACCCATTCCGTGATCTAATAGCACTAGGGAAGTTGAATCTCTTGTCCTAGCATATGCACACTTCAATATATTCAATACGAAAAACATGCATATATGTAACCCTGCCGGACCAAGTTGGCACTTGGTCCGGCAGGGTTACATATATGCATGTTTTTCGTATTTTCTATACAGTGGTTTACCCCTGCAGCAGTAAATCTTTGTTTTTTTGAGTCTTTCAATATATTCAGCAAGAATATTTAAGACCTAACAGTTTAAAACGTTTTACATTTTAGTTTGTTATTTCAAATCTCGTCTTTAGGTTTCTTCTCCTAGCGTCTTGAGCCTACATTAAAAGATAAGATAAGATAAGATAATTTTATTGATCCAATCAAATGGAAATTCAGTTTGACTACAATTGACAACCTCAGCGTAACTACTGTACAATAACAATATAGATGCACATACGAACAACATTCACTCACGAAAACACATACACATTCATAACCAGCGCTTTATGAATTGGACTTCTATGTACTTCTCGATGCTGACAGATGATCTTGTAACACTCTGACCGATTGTGGGATAAAGGAGTTTTTAAATCTTTCAGTTTTAGTCCTAATGGAAAGGAGACGACCACTTCGTTCAGATCTTATGTAACAGTGGTTTAATGGGTGCAGGTTGTCTTTAAGAATTGTGAGTGTTTTGGAAAGGCATCTTTCATAGAAAAGCTCTTCAAGAGATGGTAGCTGTGTTCGAGTGATATACGATGCTTTTTTAATTAGTCTCTTTAGTCTAAGTCTTTGTGCCAGTGAAGTATTACCATACCAGCAGGTGACGGCAAAGTTGATTAGACTGCTGGTGGTTGCTGTATAAAAAAGTTTAATTATTGTTTTGTCATTATGTTTGTTTTAACAGCGCTTTATATATTATATTATCATTAAAAGTATTATAATTATAAGTATTATTATTATAAGTATTATCATTAAAAGTATTCTCATTAAAAGTATTATAATTATAAGTATTATTATTATAACTGTTATCATTATTTGCCTAGTTTTTATTTGTTTCGTTCTCAAGGGAGGCGAGGAGTTTTTCACGTACACAAAGGTCGACGACTACACTTATTTGCTAAACTCCAAGGTCAAGTACGCTGACTTAAGTATATCAAGACCAAATGACCAAGACATCACCTTGATTGGACCTTTTGGGTATTTTAAATCTTGATCTATATAGACCAGTGATGCCAACCTTACTCATCCTGTGGGCCATTTTAATTTCCAACACTCGTGTCGCGGGCCGCATCATCAAATAGATACAGAAACGAAATGTAATTAACCTGAATTTATTAGAAAATAGAAATCTGTAGATGTAGTAACCGTAGTTTAACAATCACTTCTTCGCATCTCCAATCAAGAGGGCCGTTTATCTGTCGTTTTTTTTTTCTTATAAAACAGCCACACTTTCTTTATGAAACAAAATTTGTTGGCTTTTTATATTGTTCCGCAAACAAGTAAAGATCCGTCCATTTCATAAACGCACAAATGTTAAAGGCACTTTTTCAGTGCGGAGTTACTCTCAGCGAGTAAATTTGAATATAATATTTATTTCGTTCTCTTTTGTATGCTATGCTTTTGATTTCTCTCTCTCTCTCTTTTTATTTTCCAGATATGAGAAAGTTTGTTCTTTGTTTTGGTTGTAAATTGGTTGCATTAACATGTCGGTTTTTTTTGTCATAAAGACAACATTGTGTTAGTGGTTCCTCTTTTTTAGTATATTTCCAGGGACCTCAAAAAAATGTAAATAATACAATTTCTTATTGTATTTGTTTACTCATCATGACATCAAAGAGATTAAATGTGTTTTCAATATTTATGGATTAAATGTTTTATTAAAAGGTTAAATCTTTATACCGGGTTTCGGTTTATTCCTTTTTCCTTGCTAAGTTTAAAATTAATGTAAAAATATTCGTGAATGACTTATGTTTATTCATTTATATTTATTTATTATTTATTTTGAATAATTTATTTGATTTATTATACCTTTGTAGCCTTTCATTTTCCTTATAACTAAAATCAAATTTGATAGATTATTTCATAAAATAAAAAGTTTCAGTAGCTCTACACTCATTAACATTTGTTCTCATCCCGGAAAATTCCTTTTTTTTTCAACAATTAAAAACATCTCCACTGAAAGAGTTACATGGTTACAAAAAATTTAGAGCTCTAAAGTGGGTATAGATATATTTTAAAACCAGTTAATTTAACACAACAACGTTTTGGCTGATCGAATAGAACCACGCCAAGGACCGGAGCTGGCCCGCGGGCCGTAATTTTGGGCATCACTGATATAGACTGTTAATCTGATAAAGAATGTAGTTTTTGCTTCTGAGAGGAAAGGGAAACAAATCTAAATATTTATTTCTTGATAAATTATACCAACAGTTTGAACGTTAAAACATGATTACTCCTGCTGTACAGGGTGATTCAGAATTGTACAATAAATTATACATGTTCAATCTGTTTAAAATTGTGTGCTGTTAAGTCCCTTTGGAAGAAGGTTAATGCTACTTAAATTTATTCATATGTATTCGAGACCAGATGTGAAACATATATATATTTTATAAAAATGAAATTAAAAACATCCAACATAATAACAGCACCCACGCATGTAGGCACTGGGAATTACAGTACATGGCTTACCAAATATTCGTAGGTGTGACTCAAAAAAAAAAAAAAAAAAAAAGAAAGAATAACATGATTCCTCGGCCAACGGCTAACGAGCAGGATGCCATGTGCCCAGCGCAACGACCAACCGCCCTTATTTTCCCTATCCAAAGTCAGACACCCATTTGACTTGGGTAGTCTCAAGGGCGCCAAATATTACCGATATTCAAAATCCAGGTCTTCACCAGGACTCGAACCCGGGACACCTGGTTCGGAAACCAAGCGCTTTAACATTCATCCACAGCGCCTCAACATTGCTCTCATTCCAATAGAACGTTACGACTCAATCTGATCAGGCTCTCGGCAGACCCAGCTTTACACTACATTAAGTGCTCAAGAACAATATTAGTGTGGTACTTCAAGAACTAATAAGTCACAGTCAATACTACACAATTGACAACACGATATAGTGACTACAAATGCTTTACTGTACATCGACCTACGAATATTTGGTAAGCCATGTATCGTAATTCCCAGTGTCTATCTAGAGAAAAATATATATCCCGTACAATTACCTTCCTTTGTTCGAGATATCAAATGCTAAAGCTTTCTACTTTATCTATACTTAATAGTTCTCTAGAAACTATCATAGTTTCTCTTCAAGTTTAGGTGTCCCTGTGTTCAGCTGTAATTGCATCAAACACTTTAACAACTCAATCAAAACACAGAAACTTCACTGACACACTTCCGGTCATTCGCATATTTGTAGTAATAGATTATACATACATACAGACATTCATCCGTGACACCAAACAAAATAACTAATTACAAAATGGTTAGTCACTAATTCGTTTTTCTCATTGTATTGATTCTTATGTTGCTGTTCTGTTTTTGTTGATTTGTTTTTACACGTTTCGGATGTTCCTTCAGAACAGCCACCCACCTTCATAGCTGAACAGCCACCCACCTTCATAACTGAACAGCCACCCACCTTCATAACTGAACAACCACCCACCTTCATAACTGAACAGCCACCCACCTTCATAACTGAACAGCCACCCACCTTCATAACTGAACAGCCACCCACCTGCATGTAAGCAGGGCCGGTCTTAGGCCACTGCAACCTATGCCGTCGCAGTGGGCCCCGCGCTTTCATAGGCCCCGCGCTAATTCTAGATGTAATTATTAAATTGCAGAATCTATACGAAAAAGTCATAGAAATCTCCTGAATTTATTTAATCGTCTGAAAACTCATCAAAATCTCCTGAAAAATAGTCAAAATTGTCATTTATGGGTGTCATTCATTGCATAAAACGCAAACCTCCCGCAGGACGACATGGGATGGGAGCGGGCAGGGTTTGAACCCGAGACCATCGATAAAACCGCAAACCAGGCATGTTGTCAGGTAAAAGAAAAAAATTGTGCAAAATTTCATCTTGATCCGAGATTGAAGTGCCAGAGAAATAACGTGTACAAACTTTTTACTAGACAGACGGAGTGAGTTGATATACGCTTTGTAAAAAGAGAGCGCGAGGTGAAGAAAGGTGGTGGTGATGTAATGGAAACTAGAGAAAAAAGAAGAAAAAAAACGAAAAGGTAATACTTACAGAGATTTGGAAGTATATAAATAACTGTATTCATAATATTGTAACTAAAAATAAACCAATATTGCTTGGTACAACAAGGGAAGAAGTTGGAACGATGATCACGGGAAAGAGTAATGCATACATGTTATAATGGTTCTTAAACTTCTTCGATTCTATACATTCTTATTTTATACATCCGGTACACATACACACTCACACAAATGTATAGATTCGCCTCTGTTTTATGATAATCTGCATGGTAATGTTTAAGTTATGACTTAAATATAAAGATGTCATTTAACCTATATGATTTAATTCTTCAGAACCAAAGACCCTGTCATCACAGTGGATTGGTTCTGTGTTTGCAATCAATCGACCCATGGAAATTGCCAGGTAATGCACACCTAGATGCATATTATAATTTGATATTTTGTTGCCCCTGGAGCCTAGATGCATATTATACTTTGATATTTTTGCCCCTGGAGCCTAGATGCATATTATACTTTGATATTTTGTTGCCCCTGGAGCTTATATGCATATTAAACTTTGATATTTTGTTGCCCCTGGAGCCTAGATGCATATTAAACTTTGATATTTTATTGCTCCTGGAGCCTAGATGCATATTAAACTTTGATATTTTGTTGCCCCTGAAGCCTAGATGCATATTAAACTTTGATATTTTGTTGCCCCTGGAGCCTAGATGCATATTAAACTTTGATATTTTGTTGCCCCTAGTCTACCCAACATCCATCTGAACAGCCACCCACCTTCATAACTGAACAGCCACCCACCTTCATAACTGAACAGCCACCCACCTTCATAACTAAACAGTCACCCAACTTTATAACTGAACAGCCACCCACCTTCATAACTTAACAGCAACCCACCTTCATAACTGAACATCCACCCACCTTCATAACTGAATAGCCACCCACCTTCATAACTGAACAGCCACCCATCTTCATAGCTGAACAGCCACCCACCTTCATAACTGAACAGCCACCCACCTTCATAACTGAACAGCCACCCACCTTCATAACTGAACATCCACCCACCTTCATAACTGAACAGCCACCCACCTTCATAACTGAACAGCCACCCACCTTCATAACTGAACAGCCACCCACCTTCATAACTGAACAGCCACCCACCTTCATAACTGAACAGCCACCCACCTTCATAACTGAACAGCCACCCACCTTCATAACTGAACAGCCACCCACCTTCATAACTGAACAGCAACCCACCTTCATAACTGAACATCCACCCACCTTCATTACTGAACAGCCACCCACCTTCATAACTGAACAGCCACCCACCTTCATAACTGAACATCCACCCACCTTCATAACTGAACAGCCACCCACCTTCATAACTGAACATCCACCCACCTTCATAACTGAACAGCCACCCACCTTCATAACTGAACAGCCACCCACCTGCATGTAAGCAGGGCCGGTCTTAGGCCACTGCAACCTATACCGTCGCAGTGGGCCCCGCGCTTTCATAGGCCCCGCGCTAATTCTAGATGTAATTATTAAATTGCAGAATCTATACGAAAAAGTCATAGAAATCTCCTGAATTTATTTAATCGTCTGAAAACTCATCAAAATCTCCTGAAAAATAGTCAAAATTGTCATTTATGGGTGTCATTCATTGCATAAAACGCAAATCCTACGCGCGATAAAAGAAAAAAAGACATTGTCAGCTTTCATGTAATCAAATGTAATAATCGGGGGAATTTTCACCTTAATCAGAAGTTACAATTCTTTTTTACTTTTATTAAAAGTTAAATCACTGGCATATAAATATAAATATGCCATAGGTTGCAAGGTTCGTAAAGTAAAGTTAATTTGATCGCAATTAAGTTCTTAGTAAAGAATAAATAAAATTCAAAGTCGAATTTTTTTTCTTATACAAAATCTTAATTTTCACTTATTACCCTTATTCCCACCCAAACTAGGCCCCGCGCAATCAGTTTCGCAATTGTTAGGACGGCCCTGCAAGTAAGAACAACCACCCACCTGTATAACTGAACAGCCTTCGACCTGTATTACTGACCAACCATCCAGCTGTGTATCTGAACACTCCAACGCCTGTTTATTTGAAAATCCCACCGGCCGGTTAAATGAATGAGGCGTGCTATCTTAGCATGGACCACTAACCTATATACCTACACATATTGTATTAGTGATACCTATGTCTTCAATTGTATAGCGCTTACCATGCCCTCAATTGTATAGCGCTTACTAAGCTTTCAATT
Organism: Biomphalaria sudanica; assembly: GCA_036873155.1. Classification (NCBI taxonomy): domain Eukaryota; kingdom Metazoa; phylum Mollusca; class Gastropoda; family Planorbidae; genus Biomphalaria; species Biomphalaria sudanica. The sequence goes on from JAZGLO010001556.1 coordinate 10,479, forward strand.
GTATAGCGCTTACTATGCCTTCAATTGTATAGCGCTTACTAAGCTTTCAATCGAATAGCGCTTAACATGCCTCCAATCGTATAGAACAGGGGTTCTCAACCTGTGGTACGCGATCCTCTTGGGGGTCGCTTGACGATTTGCAAGGGGTCGCCAAAGACCATCGAAAAAATGGATTGTTTTTGTCTATTCTTCTATTGCTGTGTGTCTGTGCGGGGGGGGGGGGGTCGCGGCAGAGTGGGGGGATTGTAAAAAGGGGTCGTCGAGCATAAAAGGTTGAGAACCGCTGGTATTGAAATTATCATGTCTTAAATTGTATAGCGATTACCGTGACTTCAATTGTATAGACCTTACCATAAATGTATAGCAATTACCATGTATTAAATTGTAGAACTCTTACCATGACATCAATTTTATAGCCGTAACCATGCCTTCAATGGTATATCGCTTACCATTTCTTCAACCAACATGTCAGCTTTTTTATCTGCCCTCAAACATTCAATCTACGAATAAAACAACATATATATTATCCATAGATCATCAATTAACTTGTATGCTAATATAACCAACCATAAATTTGCTTATTACTGATTTTATAATATAAATATTTCTAAGATCTGTATATTCCCACAACTTTCGTGGCTATATCTGATGTTGATTATATTAACTTAACAGTTTGTATCTGATGTTAAGCTATCACGTGATCCACACTCTTCGGTTCAAGACAGCGTGTCGTCATCAACTACTTCCTCTGGTGATGGGCAGACAACTACATCATCAACTCTGGCATAGTTACCTTCTCTTGAATTGACAACTATTTTTGAATATTTGTCTTCATTTAGTCCTGTATTATATAAGATAAGAAGATAAGAAGCTACCAGTAGTTCTTTTAAAGATCACTACACAATACCACACAGTCCTACTCCATCATCTATGTTTTATCTCAGCTCAAAGACAGGGACTACTTTCAAAGCAACAGACGTCAGTTCTACGTTAGATGCATCCGTTAACTTGATACTAGATTCATCCGCCGCATCAGCTGTTAAATTCACCACATCACTTTCACCACCGCTAGACCTATCAACAGCAAAGCTAATAAATCTAGCATCAACAATAGAACCATCAACGACCTATGCTGCCTCGGCTACTACTCCATCAACGGTAGCAATAGTGCAAGCTAGTTTATCAACGCTAGCAACATCATTTGTGTCATCTACAGAAGGAACATCCTTAAAGATAGCATTTTCAACCTCTTTTTCCATTTTTTTTGCAAACTCTTCAACCACAGAAGCGCACACATCAACACTGCCATCACTATCAACATCATCAGATACCATACACACATCAGAACTAACAAATGTTACCCCAACCTCCGGAAGCAGTTCCGCTAATTGTATGACAACTTCCGTCTTGCAGTATACGTCATCAGTCTATCAGACGATGGTATCCATGCCAACACCTCAACAAGCTTCCGGTGCCAACCAAGCCTCTAGCACATTAAGTAAGTTAATTTTTTGTTATAATCATATCTTAGAGTTTTGTTTGAAAACCACTTTATAAAATAATTGTCTAGTGATGACTATTTTTTTTAGCATGAGTGCTATAACGTTCAGACATGCAAGCCACGAGCAGCCGCCCCGAAAGAAATCCAATGGAACCGAACCTCTGTGGCTTAAAAATACAGTTTGGTCATCAGTAAATAATATAATTAGGGGGCGCGGTGGCTGAGTGGTTAAGCTCTTGGCATTCGAACGTAGGGTCCTGGTGAAGACTGGGATTTTGAATTTCGTGATTTTTAGGGCGCCCCTGATTCCACCCAACTCTAATGGGGGCCTGACTTTATTTCGGGGAAAGTCGTTGCGCTTGGCCACATGACACCCTGCTCGTTAACCTTGACTAAAGAAACAGAAGACCCTATCATCTGCCCTGTAGAGAAAAAGAAAATAATGTCTTTATTAAAGTTACATATCTTGTTTGTTCTTAGGCCTGCATTGTACTTTACATACAAGTTAATTAGAGATATACAAGTTAATTAGAGATATACAAGTTAATTAGAGATATACAAGTTAATTAGAGATATACAAGTTAAATAGAGATATACAAGTTAATTAGAGATATACAAGTTAATTAGAGATATACAAGTTAATTAGAGATATACAAGTTAATTAGAGATATACAAGTTAATTAGAGATATACAAGTTAATTAGAGATATACAAGTTAATTAGAGATATACAAGTTAATTAGAGATATACAAGTTAATTAGAGATATACAAGTTAATTAGAGATATACAAGTTAATTAGAGATATACAAGTTAATTAGAGATATACAAGTTAATTAGAGATATACAAGTTAATTAGAGATATACAAGTTAATTAGAGATATACAAGTTAATTAGAGATATACAAGTTAATTAGAGATATACAAGTTAATTAGAGATATACAAGTTAATTAGAGATATACAAGCGTGTATCTGTCCTCTCAATACAGAACTTACCAGTGCGGAACTACCCCCCCCCCTTTTTGTTTTTTACCACTGGTTAACTTTGTATACCCCCATCTCAACACTAAACTGACCAGTGTAGAACACAAACATCCTATTACACCAAGGCTAGATCCAACCACCAAATTATAGGCCAAAGACACACATCCCAAGTTACGCCCCAAACGCCGAAACAAACGCACGCAACCGTAAAGGCCAGGGACATTAAAATTTGGTGTCCACGTACACCACTTTGAGTCGACACTCCTACCGCCCAGGGCTATTCAAATCGCTCCCGTCCGCTGTGCCATCGAGCGATGGCCCAGCGTGATAATTCTTGCATGGTTCCGCTTTCATCCTCCTTCGTCACCTCCCCCCCCCCAGGTCGCGGGTTAAAGAAGTCAGGTGAGTGAGCCCCAAATGAAAAGATTGGTCCAATTTAACAATTCTACATTCGAAAGACTCGATGGCCATTGGATCGTCACTACTCTAACGTACCGCTCGGGAACCCATAAAAGCCGGAGACGAAAGTTTCAGGTTAATGCCATTCTAGATCAGAATCACTGAGAAGTCAGAAGACTCTCAAGTCAACGATTCATTTGGGAACTTGTGTAAGGCAAAGCGGGTGAGTTGGAAAAAATTTATTAATATTATTTAGGGTGTCTTCGCTTGTAACATTTATGTTCATGTTTCATTACCATGTTAACACTTGTTTACTTCCAAATATTACATTTGTAAATCTCTATGAATATGTGTTCCTCATTTACCCGTCAATGTTGACTGTACTTCCAACGGGGGACATCCACCCTACAACTTAGTTAATCCTATTGTCTATTTGTGCATTGGTTATTCACTCATATCCATATTCATCTGGACCTACTCACGTCTAGATTATTTCCTTACCTTTGCATATGTACCTGTATATGTGCACATTTATATACAGATAATTGTGCTTGTTTTTGTTATGTATGTACTGTGCTGTTACCATGCAGCCTTAGGCCCGAGAATCAGTCTCGCGTGTCTACCCCATTATTTTCGACAGGTCGGCCTGCATTAGTTATCTGCCTTCTTCTACCCCCCCCCCC
>JAZGLO010001557.1:0-24116 GCA_036873155.1 Biomphalaria sudanica
AAAAATATATATTATCTAATTTGTTGCAAAAACACTATTTGTAAAGGAATAAAAAGTATAGAGTGTGTGAGCTATTTATTGTCCGTAAGACAAAAAAAAGTTGTGGCCCTTTAAAACTTTAAAATTGTGTAAATTCTAATTTTTGGCTCTTCCGACTTAGAAGGTTGCCGACCCCTGCCCTAGACTACGGTGCTGGGGATGAGTCATATAAGCAAAACTAGAGAGCATATGAAATGCGGGCGGTGTTTAACAGGGTGACCTCTAGCACACAGAAGAAACTCTGGCGATCTGGAGTCGTCGGCCGTATCCCTGACGACAATGTAGCTTATCTATTTTTGAAAAACTAAATATGCATTTAAAAGAAAAAAAAAGATTTAAATTTAATTTCAGCAAAATGATAACTTTTAAACATTAAGGATAATTGTGTAATTAAAGATCTGAATAAAAAGCAAGGATGTCATCGACCCTACTTCTGGTGGGTCTGTTCTGTGTGTACCGCCATGCTGCACTGACCTATGCCAACATGTATAGCTACAAATCAAGTAATAACATTGATCACATCTGGGCCTACACGCAACTCAATTACAGCGTCTACGTTCCGACCTGTGGCTGGAAGCTTATACTTCAATCCGGAATGGTCATTACCAACATGTCAGTAAGTACCTAAGTGACCAGGCGGGTGTCTGAGTAGCTTTTGTTCCACATTTTGACAACGTATCTTATCTTATCTTATCTTATCTTATAAAATACAGACGTTACTTCATAAATGAAGATTCTAACGACCTAGGTCAATCTAGTCATGCATGTTAACTAATGACCTAGGTCAATCTAGTCATGCATGTTAAGTAATGACCTAGGTCAATCTAGTCATGCATGTTAACTAATGACCTAGGTCAATCTAGTCATGCATGTTAAGTAATGACTTACATTCAGCCAAGGCTCATGCAACCCATTCCATGCTCTAATAGCACCAGGGAAGAAGGAGCATTTGTACACATTTGTACACATATGGAACGAGGAATGTGCCTTAATCTTTGTGTCTTTCAGAGTATTTTATTAAATTTTGTTTCTGTATTTGAAGATTATGGTTCAGTGTTTTATGTATAATAGCTACTTTACTTTTGAGTCTTCTATCCTGAAGGCTTTCTAAATTTAGTGATTTTACTAAGGGTGTTACTCTAGTCAAAAGTGAATATTCATTTGTTATGAATCTCAATGCTCTATTTTGTGTCTGTTCCAGTTTCTTAATGTTTTCTGGAGTTGAGGGGTCCCAAACGGAGGATGCATATTCTATTATTGGCCTAACCAAGATTCAATAACATTTTAGTTTTATATTCTTATTTGTTTTGTAGACATTTCTTTTATCAAAGCCTAATGCTTTGTTTGATTTTTCAATGTATAGTTGAGGTCACGTGATCCATGATAGTTTTTAATTTATTATAACACCTATCTCCTGTATTGCGCGAATGGTTTGGGACACTATGAATATCGGAAATGCTGGCAATACTTTAAAATAAGGAAATATAATTATCTATGTGTATAGGTTTCAAAAATAAACAAATGGAGATAGCATTCAGAGGTATAGCTAAACATGTACTTTATCGACAGCTCTAAATAATGTACAGAATTACTTTTGTCACGTATTACGAATTGAATTCCACTTTTAAATGGCTTGCCTAGGGGAACGTGACAATAGAAAAGCAGTTGTGTCACTTATCTTAAGTCTGAATTTAATCAAAGACTTACAATGAATAACAAAAAAAAATGACACAAGAAATCGGAAGGTAAAATATCAACTTAATGTTTAATAAAATATAACTCGAATAGTACTTTTAACTGAATCACATAAAGCAAGAAAAATAAACAAACATTTACTCAATACAAAATGGGAAGGTTGACCAAAACCCTTTTACAAAAATGGCATGTAAAAATATTACAATACAAGAGTTTGAAAATATAATTACAAATACAAGCAAGGCCTTGAAAAACAAAATCTTAACTTACACGATCAAGTGGTATACCACGCACGGGTCACGCAATGTCTCCGCTATTCTGTCTCACGGCTGTCTCCGTATGTCTGTCCGTCAACGTTACGCGAGCGGTCTTTATATAATCTACCGCGCGTCGATATCTAGTAATTTCTAGAACAGAAAGTCATCAACACCCAGATCTAGAACGCTCTTCAAAGAGAAAGAAGAAAAGAAAAAAAAAACCACCCTCCTTTCAACCAGAGGTACACACATAGGTCAAGGACCGGTCACTGTCTGTGTGGCTTGACTCTTGAAGAATAAAATAAAAAAAACTTATTACACAAAGGGGCAGACAACCTACAGGTCAAGAAAAAAAAACAATAGTATCTAGGCATTGTTACCTAGATACGTAACACCTCCCTCCTAAAAACAAAAAGTTTACATTTCTACGAAATGGAAATCTTTTTAGAATAATTACAAAAATGATATTTACATTACAGAATGTATTTATCATGATATATATAAAAAAAATATACATCAAAATACTTTTTACAATCTAGATAAGGCATCGGCGATAACATTTTCGCTGCCTTTTATGTGTTTAAGATCTAGGTTGTACTCTTGTAAAAATAAACTCCACCTGAGAAGTCGTTGGTTCTTGCCAGACATTTTGTGGATAAATGTAAGGGGATTGTGGTCAGTAAATACAACCAGTGGCCATCTGGACCCACTAATATAAAAATCAAAGTGTTGTATAGAAAGAATCAACCTAAGACATTCTTTTTCCACAGTAGAATAATTTCTTTGATGTCTATTAAATTTCTTGGAAAAGAAACAAATAGGGTGCTCTACTTGGAAATTATCTTCTTGGTAAAGGACTGACCCAACACCTGTGTCACTGGCGTCAATAGCTAACCTAAAAGGTTTTCCGAAGTCAGGAGCCATCAAAATGGGGGAGCTAGATAATATCTGCTTAATTTGGTCAAAGGCTTTCTGACATTCATCCGTCCAAGTAAATCGGACGTTCTTTCTCAGGAGGTTTGTTAAAGGACTGGCAATGACAGAAAAATTTTCGCAAAATTTTCTATAATATCCAGACATTCCCAAAAATCTTCGGAGTTGTTTCCGGTCAGCAGGGATAGGGAAAGCTTGGATAGCTTCTACTTTGGCCATTACAGGTTTCACCTGGCCTTGTCCTACAATATGGCCTAAGTATTGGATGGAAGCCTGGCAAAAATCACTCTTACTCAGGTTTATAGTAATTTTTGCATGTAAAAGTTTAGTAAAAAGACAATGCAGTTGTTTACAATGGCTAGAAAAATCTTGACTAAAAATCACTACATCGTCTATGTATGCGTGGCAATTCTCCATGTCAGCAAGCAGGGCATTTATCATTCTCTGGAAAGTGGCAGGAGCATTCTTCATGCCAAATGGCATCACTTTGTATTGGTACAGACCATCAGGGGTGACAAAGGCGGAGATTTCCTTTGCCCTATCAGTCAGGGGAACCTGCCAATAACCTGAAAGTAGGTCTATTTTGGTGATGTACTTAGCGTCACCAATACGATCTATGAGATCGTCTATCCTAGGGATAGGAAACGAATCGGTCTTTGTTACAGCATTTACCTTACGGTAGTCTGTACAAAAACGATAAGTCTTGTCCTGTTTAGGTATCAAGACACATGGGGAGCTCCAGCTACTGGAACTTGGTTCAATGAGGTCATTTTCAAGCATATACTTGATTTCTGACCTAAGTATGGCAAGTTTTTCAGGGTTGACCCTGTAAGGATGCTGCTTGACTGGAGTAGCCTCGCCAACATCTACATCATGCATTACAACATTAGTCTGTTTTGGTACATCAGAAAAAATGTCATTAAATTCATTAATGAGTTTCATGATAACTGGCCTTTCTGTCGAAGACAGATGAGACAGTTTTACATCCAAATTCTGTAATACAACAGAATTAGGTATTTTGTATTGTCCAAATTTCTCCTTTACAATATCATCATCAATAGGAGAAACATGGCTATTTGAACAACTTTTGACTGTATTTAAAACACAATTACTCTTATCTGAGTGATCTGGCCGAGATACATAAGGCTTCAGCATGTTTATATGACATAGCTGAGTCTTTTTCCTACGGTCAGGAGGTTTGATTGTGTAATTGAGGTCACTAATTATGGTCTCAATTTCATAGGGACCAAAATATCTGGCTTGCAAGGGTTGACCTGGTATGGGCAAAAATACAAGCACCTTATCCCCGGGAGAAAATTCTCTAACACGGGCATTTCTATCATACCAGCGTTTCATGCTGGATTGGGTGTTTTGTAAGTTATTTTTGGCCAGAACACAAGCATCATAAAGTCTATTTTTAAACTTACTTACATAGTCTAAAAGTCCTTCAGTGGCTGTTGGTGACAACAAAGTCTCTTTTATACATTTCAAGGGACCGCGCACCGAATGGCCAAAGACTAAGTCAAAAGGGCTGAATCCCAACGATTCCTGGACGGATTCACGGGTTGCAAACAGCAGCATGTGGATTCCTTCGTCCCAGTCTTTTTCGTGCTCAAAGCAATAGGTTCGGATCATGTTCTTGAGAGTCTGATGGAATCGTTCAAGAGCGCCTTGCGACTCGGCATGATACGCACTCGACATGCAGTGTTTGATGCCCAACTGAGTCATGACTTGCTTGAAAAGATTGGCCGTGAAATTCGTTCCTTGGTCCGATTGGATGGACTTTGGTAGACCAAATAGAGTAAAGAACTTGATTAAGGCCTTCACAATGTTTGATGCTTTTATGTTCCTTAGAGGAATAGCCTCAGGAAAACGAGTTGAAGCACACATACTGGTCAACAGGTATTGGTTGCCAGCTTTTGTCCTTGGGCGAGGACCAAAACAGTCAATAAGTACTCTGCTGAAAGGTTCTTCAAAGGCTGGAATCGGCTTCAAAGGAGCAACAGGGATCTTTTGATTTGGCTTGCCAACCATCTGACAGGCATGACATGATCGGCAGTACTGGATGACATCTTTCTTCAAACGTGGCCAGAAGAAGTGGGACATAATCTTGTGGTATGTCTTGTGGATGCCGAGATGACCTGACATTGGTGTGTCATGAGCCAGATTCATGATGTACGCTCGGTATCTTTCTGGTAACACGATTTGATGGCATATTCTCCATTCTTCTTCGTTGGATGCGTCTGGAGGTTTCCATTTCCTGAAGAGCATATCATCTTGGATGTAGTAGCACGTTGATGCTAGCTCTGCCTCTTGTGATGTCATTGCGGTTTCTCGGAGTTTGGCGAGCTCTGGATCCTTCTTTTGGTCCTCAATCAACTGTTTTCGAGTTGATGCCGGCTTTTCAGAATTTGGCGTTGGTTCTTCTTCAAGAGAAGAAGCAAAGAATGTGGTGCTCAAGTCCACATCATCGTGGTTACTGTTGGCTTTGATAACGTTCTCTTCTTGAGATGCTTTCAACCTCATTGCCCTTGTTACTGCACACGCTGGATATAACTCTAGGTCTTCCTCGGGTGTGGCAGATAAGTCGGGTGTTTGAGTGACGATGGGTTCGGCTATTACCTTTCCACCTGCTAAGTCATTGCCTAACAGCAACGAGATGCCTTCCAATGGTAATGTTGGTCGGACACCTACAACAACCGGTCCAGTAATAAGATTTGACTTTATGTCGATTAGATGTAGAGGCACATCTATACATCCAAGCTCTACGCCTCGTAACAGGATGCTCTTCCCAGTCGATGATGATTTAGACAAGGGCAAGATACCCTCTAAAAGTAACGATTGTGAGGCACCTGTGTCTCTCAAAATGGTGATAGGTCGTAGACTTGTAGAATCACCGGGTAGTGATACAAATCCTTCCGAAATGAAAGGCTTAAAATCCTCTAATAAAACATCAATTTTGGTTGATGCAGACTGGACTTGGGTCGAACTCTCGCTGGAGTCATTGACATCTTTAGGAGACGCAGTGGAGAAACTCTTTCTTGAGTCAGTAGAACATCTTGTGGATGTATTTGGAGAACTCTTGATGGAGTCATTGGAACATCGGGGTGATGTCTTATGGGAACTCTTGATAGAGTCATGGGAACATCGGGATGATGTATTATGGGAACTCTGGATAGAGTCATTGGAACATCGGGGTGATGTCTTATGGGAACTCTGGATAGAGTCATGGGAACATCGGGATGATGTATTATGGGAACTCTGGATAGAGTCATTGGAACATCGGCTTGATGTATGGGAAAAACTCTTGTTTGAGTCATTGGAACATCGGCTTGATGTATTTGAAAAACTCGTGTTTGAGTCATTGGAACATCGGCTTGATGTATTTGAAAAACTCTTGTTTGAGTCATTGGAACATCGTAAAGATGAATTTGAAGAACTCACTGTTGAGTCATTTGAACACCGCGGAGACATTTTCGGAGAGTCTTGTACAGTCAATACATTTGAAACAGGTGGTGTCGAGGTATTCTTGATATGACTTGATGATGAGGGAGTAAACCTCGACGACCACTGTACTGTGCAAGCGCTGACTTTTGAAGGAGCTTTTTCGTTTCTCTTCCTCAATTTCCAACAATCGTCAATTTTATGGCCTTCTCGTTTGCAGTAGGAACAAGTAGCTTTACTTGTAGTAGGTTTTCTGTCATTTGTACTGCTGTTCTTGATGGAGTTGCTAGCAATGGACTCAGGCTGTTTGACTTGTTTTGGCTTGACATCCGTCATATACTTGGCAAATTGATGTGATATTATATAATCGTCTGCCAACACTGCAGCCTTGTGCACATCTTCCTCGCCACGATCAGCTATATGCGTACGGACGTCCAGCCGCACACAACTCTTGAACTCTTCCATCAGCATTAGGTTCTTGAATTTGGCAAAGTCGGTGCCGATTTCCCTGGAAGTGAGCCATTTCTCAAAGCGTCGCTCCTTTTCCCGCAGGAATTCTACATGGGTTTGGCCATCCGATTTGCGACAATCCCTGAACTGCTTTCGGTAAGCTTCCGGAACAAGTTCATATGCCTTAAGAATTAAGGCCTTAACAACATTATAATCTTTTTGTTGTTCAATGGTCAAAGAACAAAATACCTCTGCAGCTCTACCAGTCAAAACTGTTTGCAGCAAAGTGGGCCACAAAGTTTCAGGTACATTAAAATTTTTCACAGCAAGTTCAAATTGTGGAAAATAATTGTCAATTGTGGCTTCATTAAAGCGTGGAATTATTTTCAAAAATTTTGTTGCTTCAGCAGTATGACTGGCAGGGGAAGAATCTGGTCTTACATTAGCAGCTAACTCTAATTTTTTTAACTCTATTTGTAATTTCATTTCCATTTCTTTCTGCTCTCTAGCCGCTGCAAGCTCTAATTCTTTTTGTTTAATTTCTCTCTGCTCTCTAGCCGCTGCAAGCTCTAATTCTTTTTGTGCGGCCTGTTGTTTAATTTCCTTCTCTTTTAAAGCTAACTGGGCTTCTATTTCCATTTGTTTTAATTTTATCTGAAGTTCTAAATCTGATTTACCCTCATCGGGTCTAAGGGTTTCTAAAAGGTCTTCAGAAAACACTTCCTCGTCTACATAATGGATTACAATGTTATCTCTGATTTCTTGTTTAAGGGCATTTGATTTTATTTTTAACCCTAAATGTTTAGAAATAAGGACCAGTTCCTTCCTAGTAAAAGCATCAAGCTCTTCCACAGAGGGATTTGCAAGAAAAACCTGAATATCCATGACTAACTAGCAACTATTACAAGCAAAAAAAGATGTATACAATGTAAATATACAGTACAAAATCAGTACAACAAAAAAACCTTAAGAGAGTTTGGTCAATACTATTGATACTTTACTTCCGACTCTTTGAACCAAAAAAAAATTTTGTTAAAGTCAACTTCGCCTTTACAAAATTACTCAAGTAAGACGAAAATAGGTTCAGAAAAATATCCGGGACGAAAGCCCTCAAACTCCTTTTGTCACGTATTACGAATTGAATTCTACTTTTAAATGGCTTGCCTAGGGGAACGTGACAATAGAAAAGCAGTTGTGTCACTTATCTTAAGTCTGAATTTAATCAAAGACTTACAATGAATAACAAACAAAAAAATGACACAAGAAATCGGAAGGTAAAATATCAACTTAATGTTTAATAAAATATAACTCGAATAGTACTTTTAACTGAATCACATAAAGCAAGAAAAATAAACAAACATTTACTCAATACAAAATGGGAAGGTTGACCAAAACCCTTTTACAAAAATGGCATGTAAAAATATTACAATACAAGAGTTTGAAAATATAATTACAAATACAAGCAAGGCCTTGAAAAACAAAATCTTAACTTACACGATCAAGTGGTATACCACGCACGGGTCACGCAATGTCTCCGCTATTCTGTCTCACGGCTGTCTCCGTATGTCTGTCCGTCAACGTTACGCGAGCGGTCTTTATATAATCTACCGCGCGTCGATATCTAGTAATTTCTAGAACAGAAAGTCATCAACACCCAGATCTAGAACGCTCTTCAAAGAGACAGAAGAAAAGAAAAAAAAAACCACCCTCCTTTCAACCAGAGGTACACACATAGGTCAAGGACCGGTCACTGTCTGTGTGGCTTGACTCTTGAAGAATAAAATAAAAAAAACTTATTACACAAAGGGGCAGACAACCTACAGGTCAAGAAAAAAAAACAATAGTATCTAGGCATTGTTACCTAGATACGTAACACTTTATACATTTAATATTGGTTATGCTTGCCCTGGGTGTGGCAAAATATGTTTGTCACAGTTGGGACTGCGCAGTTACGGCAAATACTGCATTCCTCACTGATCTTCGGACTCGAAGACAAGCCTTATTATAATTACTATTATTATTAATGTGTATAAACAATGTACAGTGTTTCTCCTAACGAATCGAATTTCGACAAGCCCCTGAGTGTGGAGAAGCTGGGGTTGGGGTGGTGGTGGCTGAGTGGTAGAGCGCTTGGATTCCGAGCAGAGAGAGTCTCGGGTTCGAATCTCGACAAAGACTGGAATTTTAAATTTCGTGATTTCCATTATATATTGTACGTCATTATTTGTGGAAAGTAAAGGCGGTTGGTCATTGTGCTTGCCACACGACACCCTCGTTAACCGTGGGCCATAGAAACAGATGACCTTAGCATTATTTGTCCTATAGATCGCAAGTTCTGAAAGAGGTAATTTATCTTCTTACCTGACCCCCGCTATCTCTTACTTGCAGCTAGCACGCTTGGGATAGTCGGTGACCAAGAGTGTCAAGGTTTAAGGAAATAATGTTTCGTGTTGTGATTCGTTAGCGTTTAGTGATAATCGTCCGGGCTAGTTACCATGCCTCAACATGGCGATCAGGCTAGCTTCCATGTCTCAACGTGGCGCCCGGGCTAGCTACTCTGTTTCAACGTGGCGACCGGGCTAGCTACTCTGTCTAAACGTGGCGACCGGGCTAGCTACTCTGTCTAAACGTGGCGCCCGGGCTAGCTACTATGCCTCAACGTGGCGCCCGGGCTAGCTACTCTGCCTCAACGTGGCGCCAGGGCTAACTTCCATGCCTCAACGTGGCGCCTGGGATAGCTACTCTGCCTCAACGTGACTCTCGGGTGGAAACGGTTGTAAGAGTAACAAATTCCGTGATCTAATAGCACTAGGGAAGTTGAATCTCTTGTCCTAGCATATGCACACTTCAATATATTCAATACGAAAAACATGCATATATGTAACCCTGCCGGACCAAGTTGGCACTTGGTCCGGCAGGGTTACATATATGCATATTTTTCGTATTTTCTATACAGTCGTTTACCCCTGCAGCAGTAAATCTTTGTTTTTTTGAGTCTTTCAATATATTCAGCAAGAATATTTAAGACCTAACAGTTTAAAACGTTTTACATTTTAGTTTGTTATTTCAAATCTCGTCTTTAGGTTTCTTCTCCTAGCGTCTTGAGCCTACATTAAAAGATAAGATAAGATAAGATAATTTTATTGATCCAATCAAATGGAAATTCCGTTTGACTACAATTGACAACCTCAGCGTAACTACTGTACAATAACAATATAGATGCACATACGAACAACATTCACTCACGAAAACACATACACATTCATAACCAGCGCTTTATGCATTGGACTTCTATGTACTTCTCGATGACGACAGATGATCTTGTAACACTCTGACCGATTGTGGGATAAAGGAGTTTTTAAATCTTTCAGTTTTAGTCCTAATGGAAAGGAGACGACCACTTCGTTCAGATCTTATGTAACAGTGGTTTAATGGGTGCATGTTGTCTTTAAGAATTGTGAGTGTTTTGGAAAGGCATCTTTCATAGAAAAGCTCTTCAAGAGATGGTAGCTGTGTTCGAGTGATATACGATGCTTTTTTAATTAGTCTCTTTAGTCTAAGTCTTTGTGCCAGTGAAGTATTACCATACCAGCAGGTGACGGCAAAGTTGATTAGACTGCTGGTGGTTGCTGTATAAAAAAGTTTAATTATTGTTTTGTCATTATGTTTGTTTTAACAGCGCTTTATATATTATATTATCATTAAAAGTATTATAATTATAAGTATTATTATTATAAGTATTATCATTAAAAGTATTCTCATTAAAAGTATTATAATTATAAGTATTATTATTATAAGTATTATCATTAAAAGTATTCTCATTAAAAGTATTATAATTATAAGTATTATTATTATAACTGTTATCATTATTTGCCTAGTTTTTATTTGTTTCGTTCTCAAGGGAGGCGAGGAGTTTTTCACGTACACAAAGGTCGACGACTACACTTATTTGCTAAACTCCAAGGTCAAGTACGCTGACTTAAGTATATTAAGACCAAATGACCAAGACATCACCTTGATTGGACCTTTTGGGTATTTTAAATCTTGATCTATATAGACCAGTGATGCCCAACCTTACTCATCCTGTGGGCCATTTTAATTTCCAACACTCGTGTCGCGGGCCGCATCATCAAATAGATACAGAAACGAAATGTAATTAACCTGAATTTATTAGAAAATAGAAATCTGTAGATGTAGTAACCGTAGTTTAACAATCACTTCTTCGCATCTCCAATCAAGAGGGCCGTTTATCTGTCGTTTTTTTTTTCTTATAAAACAGCCACACTTTCTTTATGAAACAAAATTTGTTGGCTTTTTATATTGTTCCGCAAACAAGTAAAGATCCGTCCATTTCATAAACGCACAAATGTTAAAGGCACTTTTTCAGTGCGGAGTTACTCTCAGCGAGTAAATTTGAATATAATATTTATTTCGTTCTCTTTTGTATGCTATGCTTTTGATTTCTCTCTCTCTCTCTCTCTCTCTTTTTATTTTCCAGATATGAGAGCGTTTGTTCTTTGTTTTGGTTGTAAATTGGTTGCATTAACATGTCGGTTTTTTTTGTCATAAAGACAACATTGTGTTAGTGGTTCCTCTTTTTTAGTATATTTCCAGGGACCTCAAAAAAATGTAAATAATACAATTTCTTATTGTATTTGTTTACTCATCATGACATCAAAGAGATTAAATGTGTTTTCAATATTTATGGATTAAATGTTTTATTAAAAGGTTAAATCTTTATACCAGGTTCCGGTTTATTCCTTTTTCCTTGCTAAGTTTAAAATTAATGTAAAAATATTCGTGAATGATTTATGTTTATTCATTTATATTTATTTATTATTAATTTTGAATAATTTATTTGATTTATTATACCTTTGTAGCCTTTCATTTTCCTTATAACTAAAATCAAATTTGATAGATTATTTCATAAAATAAAAAGTTTCAGTAGCTCTACACTCATTAACATTTGTTCTCATCCCGGAAAATTCTTATCTTATCTTATCTTATATAATACAGACGTTACTTCAAAAAAGAAGATGATTACGTCCTACGCGTCATGCATTTAGTCATGCATATTAACCAATGACTTAAATTCTGCCAAGTCACTGGTTTTTCTGGCTAGCTCAGGCAACCCATTCCATGCTCTAATAGCACTAGGGAAGAAGGAGTATTTGTACAAATTTGTCCTAGCATATGGGACGAGGAATGTGCCTTTATTTTTGTGTCTTTCAGAGTA
Organism: Biomphalaria sudanica; assembly: GCA_036873155.1. Taxonomy (NCBI): domain Eukaryota; kingdom Metazoa; phylum Mollusca; class Gastropoda; family Planorbidae; genus Biomphalaria; species Biomphalaria sudanica. Next base: position 12,055 of record JAZGLO010001557.1, read on the forward strand.
TTTTATTAAATTTTGTTTTTGTATTTGAAGATTATGGTTCAGTGTTTTATGTATAATTGCTACTTTACTTTTGAGTCTTCTGTCCTGAAGGCTTTCTAAATTTAGTGATTTTACTAATGGTGTTACCCTAGTCAAATGTGAATATTCGTTTGTTATGAATCTCACTGCTCTATTTTGTGTTTGTTCCAGTTTCATAATGTTTTCTTGAGTTGAGGGGTCCCACACGGTGGATGCATATTCTATTATTGGCCTAACCAAGGTTAAATAATTCCTTTTTTTTAACAATTAAAAACATCTCCACTGAAAGAGTTACATGGTTAAAAATAAATAGAGCTCTAAAGTGTGTAAGGATATATTTTTAAACCAGTTAATTTAACACAACAACGTTTTGGCTGATCGAATAGAACCACGCCAAGGACCGGAGCTGGCCCGCGGGCCGTAATTTTGGGCATCACTGATATAGACTGTTAATCTGATAAAGAATGTAGTTTTTGCTTCTGAGAGGAAAGGGAAACAAATCTAAATATTTATTTCTTGATAAATTATACCAACAGTTTGAACGTTAAAACATGATTACTCCTGCTGTACAGGGTGATTCAGAATTGTACAATAAATTATACATGTTCAATCTGTTTAAAATTGTGTGCTGTTAAGTCCCTTTGGAAGAAGGTTAATGCTACTTAAATTTATTCATATGTATTGGAGACCAGATGTGAAACATATATATATTTTATAAAAATGAAATTAAAAACATCAAACCCAGGTGGCTGCACTACGCACGCAGGCACTGGGAATTACGGTACATGGCTTACCAAATATTCGTAGGTGTGACTCAAAAAAAAAAAAAAAAAAAAAAGAAAGAATAACATGATTCCTTGGCCAACGGCTAACGAGCAGGATGCCATGTGCCCAGCGCAACGACCAACCGCCCTTATTTTCCCTATCCAAAGTCAGACACCCATTTGACTTGGGTAGTCTCAAGGGCGCCAAATATTACAGATATTCAAAATCCAGGTCTTCACCAGGACTCGAACCCGGGACACCTGGTTCGGAAACCAAGCGCTTTAACATTCATCCACAGCGCCTCAACATTGCTCTCATTCCAATAGAACGTTACGACTCAGTCTGATCAGGCTCTCGGCAGACCCAGCTTTACACTACATTAAGTGCTCAAGAACAATATTAGTGTGGTACTTCAAGAACTAATAAGTCACAGTCAATACTACACAATTGACAACACGATATAGTGACTACAAATGCTTTACTGTACATCGACCTACGAATATTTGGTAAGCCATGTATCGTAATTCCCAGTGTCTATCTAGAGAAAAATATATATCCCGTACAATTACCTTCCTTTGTTCGAGATCTCAAATGCTAAAGCTTTCTACTTTATCTATACTTAATAGTTCTCTAGAAACTATCAAAGTTTCTCTTCAAGTTTAGGTGTCCCTGTGTTCAGCTGTAATTGCATCAAACACTTTAACAACTCAATCAAAACACAGAAACTTCACTGACACACTTCCGGTCATTCGCATATTTGTAGTAATAGATTATACATACATACAGACATTCATCCGTGACACCAAACAAAATAACTAATTACAAATGGTTAGTCACTAATTCGTTTTTCTCATTGTATTGATTCTTATGTTGCTGTTCTGTTTTTGTTGATTTGTTTTTACACGTTTCGGATGTTCCTTCAGAACAGCCACCCACCTTCATAGCTGAACAGCCACCCACCTTCATAACTGAACATCCACCCACCTTCATAACTGAACAGCCACCCACCTTCATAACTGAACAACCACCCACCTTCATAACTGAACAGCCACCCACCTTCATAACTGAACAGCCACCCACCTTCATAACTGAACAGCCACCCACCTTCATAACTGAACAGCCACCCACCTTCATAACTGAACAGCCACCCACCTGCATGTAAGCAGGGCCGGTCTTAGGCCACTGCAACCTATGCCGTCGCAGTGGGCCCCGCGCTTTCATAGGCCCCGCGCTAATTCTAGATGTAATTATTAAATTGCAGAATCTATACGAAAAAGTCATAGAAATCTCCTGAATTTATTTAATCGTCTGAAAACTCATCAAAATCTCCTGAAAAATAGTCAAAATTGTCATTTATGGGTGTCATTCATTGCATAAAACGCAAACCTCCCGCAGGACGACATGGGATGGGAGCGGGCAGGGTTTGAACCCGAGACCATCGATAAAACCGCAAACCAGGCATGTTGTCAGGTAAAAGAAACAAATTGTGCAAAAATTCACCTTGATCCGAGATCGAAGTGTCAGAGAAATAACGTGTACAAACTTTTTACTAGACAGACGGAGTGAGTTGATATACGCTTTGTAAAAAGAGAGCGCGAGGTGAAGAAAGGTGGTGGTGATGTAATGGAAACTAGAGAAAAAAGAAGAAAAAAAAACGAAAAGGTAATACTTACAGAGATTTGGAAGTATATAAATAACTGTATTCATATTATTGTAACTAAAAATAAAACCAATATTGCTTGGTACAACAAGGGAAGAAGTTGGAACGATGATCACGGGAAAGAGTAATGCATACATGTTATAATGGTTCTTAAAATTCTTCGATTCTATACATTCTTATTTTATACATCCGGTACACATACACACTCACACAAATGTATAGATTCGCCTCTGTTTTATGATAATCTGCATGGTAATGTTTAAGTTATGACTTAAATATAAAGATGTCATTTAACCTATATGATTTAATTCTTCAGAACCAAAGACCCTGTCATCACAGTGGATTGGTTCTGTGTTTGCAATCAATCGACCCATGGAAATTGCCAGGTAATGCACACCTAGATGCATATTATAATTTGATATTTTGTTGCCCCTGGAGCCTAGATGCATATTATACTTTGATATTTTGTTGCCACTGGAGCCTAGATGCATATAATATTTTGATATTTTTGCCCCTGAAGCCTAGATGCATATTATACTTTGATATTTTGTTGCCCCTGGAGCTTATATGCATATTAAACTTTGATATTTTGTTGCCCCTGGAGCCTAGATGCATATTAAACTTTGATATTTTATTGCTCCTGGAGCCTAGATGCATATTAAACTTTGATATTTTGTTGCCCCTGAAGCCTAGATGCATATTAAACTTTGATATTTTGTTGCCCCTGGAGCCTAGATGCATATTAAACTTTGATATTTTGTTGCCCCTGGAGCCTAGATGCATATTATACTTTGATATTTTGTTGCCCTTGGAGTCTAGATGCATATTATACTTTAATATTTTGTTGCCCCTGGAGCCTAGATGCATATTATACTTTGATATTTTGTTGCCCCTAGTCTACCCAACATCCATCTGAACAGCCACCCACCTTCATAACTGAACAGCCACCCACCTTCATAACTGAACAGCCACCCACCTTCATAACTAAACAGTCACCCAACTTCATAACTGAACAGCCACCCACCTTCATAACTGAACAGCAACCCACCTTCATAACTGAACATCCACCCACCTTCATAACTGAACAGCCACCCACCTTCATAACTGAACAGCCACCCACCTTCATAACTGAACAGCCACCCACCTTCATAGCTGAACAGCCACCCACCTTCATAACTGAACAGCCACCCACCTTCATAACTAAACAGTCACCCAACTTCATAACTGAACAGCCACCCACCTTCATAACTGAACAGCAACCCACCTTCATAACTGAACATCCACCCACCTTCATAACTGAACAGCCACCCACCTTCATAACTGAACAGCCACCCACCTTCATAACTGAACAGCAACCCACCTTCATAACTGAACAGCCACCCATCTTCATAACTGAACAGCCACCCACCTGCATGTAAGCAGGGCCGGTCTTAGGCCACTGCAACCTATGCCGTCGCAGTGGGCCCCGCGCTTTCATAGGCCCCGCGCTAATTCTAGATGTAATTATTAAATTGCAGAATCTATACGAAAAAGTCGTAGAAATCTCCTGAATTTATTTAATCGTCTGAAAACTCATTAAAATCTCCTGAAAAATAGTCAAAATTGTCATTTATGGGTGTCATTCATTGCATAAAACGCAAATCCTACGCGCGATAAAAGAAAAAAAGACATTGTCAGCTTTCATGTAATAAAATGTAATAATCGGGGGAATTTTCACCTTAATCAGAAGTTACAATTCTTTTTTACTTTTATTAAAAGTTAAATCACTGGCATATAAATATAAATATGCAATAGGTTGCAAGGTTCGTAAAGTAAAGTTAATTTGATCGCAATTAAGTTCTTAGTAAAGAATAAATAAAATTCAAAGTCGAATTTTTTTTCTTATACAAAATCTTAATTTTCACTTATTACCCTTATTCCCACCCAAACTAGGCCCCACGCAATCAGTTTCGCATAGGGCCCCGAAATTGTTAGGACCGGCCCTGCATGTAAGAACAACCACCCACCTGTATAACTGAACAGCCTTCGACCTGTATTACTGACCAACCATCCAGCTGTGTATCTGAACACTCCAACGCCTGTTTATTTGAAAATCCCACCGGCCGGTTAAATGAATGAGGCGTGCTATCTTAGCATGGACCACTAACCTATATACCTACACATATTGTATTAGTGATACCTATGTCTTCAATTGTATAGCGCTTACCATGCCCTCAATTGTATAGCGCTTACTAAGCTTTCAATCGAATAGCGCTTAACATGCCTCCAATCGTATAGAACAGGGGTTCTCAACCTGTGGAACGCGATCCTCTTGGGGGTCGCTTGACGATTTGCAAGGGGTCGCCAAAGACCATCGAAAAAATGGATTGTTTTTGTCTATTCTTCTATTGCTGTGTGTCTGTGCGGGGGGATTGTAAAAAGGGGTCGTCGAGCATAAAAGGTTGAGAACCGCTGGTATTGAAATTATCATGTCTTAAATTGTATAGCGATTACCGTGACTTCAATTGTATAGACCTTACCATTCCTTCAAATGTATAGCAATTACCATGTATTAAATTGTAGAACGCTTACCATGACATCAATTTTATAGCCGTAACCATGCCTTCAATGGTATAGCGCTTACCGTTTCTTCAACCAACATGTCAGCTTTTTTATCTGCCCTCAAACATTCAATCTACGAATAAAATAACATATATATTATCCATAGATCATCAATTAACTTGTATGCTAATATACCCAACCATAAATTTGCTTATTACTGATTTTATAATATAAATATTTCTAAGATCTGTATATTCCCACAACTTTCGTGGTTATATCTGATGTTGATTATATTAACTTAACAGTTTGTATCTGATGTTAAGCTATCACGTGATCCACACTCTTCAGTTCAAGACAGCGTGTCGTCATCAACTACTTCCTCTGGTGATGGGCAGACAACTACATCATCAACTCTGGCAGAGTTACCTTCTCTTGGATTGACAACTATTTTTGAATATTTGTCTTCATTTAGTCCTGTATTATAGAAGATAAGAAGCTACCAGTAGTTCTTTTAAAGATCACTACACAATACCACACAGTCCTACTCCATCATCTATGTTTTATCTCAGCTCAAAGACAGGGACTACTTTCAAAGCAACAGACGTCAGTTCTACGTTAGATGCATCCGTTAACTTGATACTAGATTCATCCGTCGCATCAGCTGTTAAATTCACCACATCACTTTCACCACCTCTAGACCTATCAACAGCAAAGCTAATAAATCTAGCATCAACAATAGAACCATCAACGACCTATGCTGCCTCGGCTACTACTCCATCAACGGTAGCAATAGTGCAAGCTAGTTTATCAACGCTAGCAACATCATTTGTGTCATCTACAGAAGGAACATCCTTAAAGATAGCATTTTCAACCTCTTTTTCCATTTTTTTTGCAAACTCTTCAACCACAGAAGCGCACACATCAACACTGCCATCACTATCAACATCATCAGATACCATACACACATCAGAACTAACAAATGTTACCCCAACCTCCGGAAGCAGTTCCGCTAATTGTATGACAACTTCCGTCTTGCAGTATACGTCATCAGTCTATCAGACGATGGTATCCATGCCAACACCTCAACAAGCTTCCGGTGCCAACCAAGCCTCTAGCACATTAAGTAAGTTAATTTTTTGTTATAATCATATCTTATAGTTTTGTTTGAAAACCACTTTATAAAATAATTGTCCAGTGATGACTATTTTTTTTAGCATGAGTGCTATAACGTTCAGACATGCAAGCCACGAGCAGCCGCCCCGAAAGAAATCCAATGGAACCGAACCTCTGTGGCTTCAAAATACAGTTTGGTCATCAGTAAATAATATAATTAGGGGGCGCGGTGGCTGAGTGGTTAAGCTCTTGGCATTCGAACGTAGGGTCCTGGTGAAGACTGGGATTTTGAATTTCGTGATTTTTAGGGCGCCCCTGATTCCACCCAACTCTAATGGGGGCCTGACTTTATTTCGGGGAAAGTCGTTGCGCTTGGCCACATGACACCCTGCTCGTTAACCTTGACTAAAGAAACAGAAGACCCTATCATCTGCCCTGTAGAGAAAAAGAAAATAATGTCTTTATTAAAGTTACATATCTTGTTTGTTCTTAGGCCTGCATTGTACTTTACATACAAGTTAATTAGAGATATACAAGTTAATTAGAGATATACAAGTTAATTAGAGATATACAAGTTAATTAGAGATATACAAGTTAATTAGAGATATACAAGTTAATTAGAGATATACAAGTTAATTAGAGATATACAAGTTAATTAGAGATATACAAGTTAATTAGAGATATACAAGTTAATTAGAGATATACAAGTTAATTAGAGATATACAAGTTAATTAGAGATATACAAGTTAATTAGAGATATACAAGTTAATTAGAGATATACAAGTTAATTAGAGATATACAAGTTAATTAGAGATATACAAGTTAATTAGAGATATACAAGTTAATTAGAGATATACAAGTTAATTAGAGATATACAAGCGTGTATCTGTCCTCTCAATAGATAACTTACCAGTGCGGAACTACCCCCCCCCCCCTTTTTTTTTTTACCACTGGTTAACTTTGTATACCCCCATCTCAACACTAAACTGATCAGTGTAGAACACAAACATCCTATTACACCAAGGTTAGATCCAACCACCAAATTATAGGCCAAAGACACACATCCCAAGTTACGCCCCAAACGCCGAAACAAACGCACGCAACCGTAAAGGCCAGGGACATTAAAATTTGGTGTCCACGTACACCACTTTGAGTCGACACTCCTACCGCCCAGGGCTATTCAAATCGCTCCCGTCCGCTGTGCCATCGAGCGATGGCCCAGCCTGATAATTCTTGCATGGTTCCGCTTTCATCCTCCTTCGTCACCCCCCCCCCCCAGGTCGCGGGTTAAAGAAGTCAGGTGAGTGAGCCCCAAATGAAAAGATTGGTCCAATTTAACAATTCTACATTCGAAAGACTCGATGGCCATTGGATCGTCACTACTCTAACGTACCGCTCGGGAACCTATAAAAGCCGGAGACGAAAGTTTCAGGTTAATGCCGTTCTAGATCAGAATCACTGAGAAGTCAGAAGACTCTCAAGTCAACGAGTCATTTGGGAACTTGTGTGTGAGGCAAAGCGGGTGAGTTGGAAAAAATTTATTAATATTATTTAGTGTGTCTTCGCCTGTAACATTTATGTTCATGTATCATTACGATGTTAACAATTGTTTACTTCCAAATATTACATTTGTAAATCTCTATGAATATGTGTTCCTCATTTACCCGTCAATGTTGACTGTACTTCCAACGGGGGACATCCACCCTACAACTTAGTTAATCCTATTGTCTATTTGTGCATTGGTTATTCACTCATATCCATATTCATCTGGACCTACTCACGTCTAGATTATTTCCTTACCTTTGCATATGTACCTGTATATGTGCACATTTATATACATATAATTATGCTTGTTTTTGTTATGTATGTACTGTGCTGTTACCATGCAGCCTTAGGCCCGAGAATCAGTCTCGCGTGTCTACCCCATTATTTTCGACAGGTCGGCCTGCATTAGTTATCTGCCTTCTTCTACCCCCTGTCAAATGGCTGTGTGAAGCGTCTAGTGTGGTAGCTTGACTTGTTGCCACCGCTGGCTAGCATCTGTGAAAGGGGAGCAGTTTTGTAAGTCTCTCTTGCCAGTACATAGCCTCTCCACAGCAAGTCCTATGCAGTACCTCCTCGTGGTGGCAGATGGAAACTGAGGCTGCGAAGCCTCAGGCTAAACTGCAAGGGTCTCGGCAGGCATGGCCCGTCGGCGTGCGGACACGCCCTGTTGCCCACAAACCAAACCCCTAGCTATAGGTCAATAGCCGCACTGCCTTGTGTGTGTGTCCCTGTAAGGTCTAAGGCTAAGGGAGTAAACCCTAACAGAAAATCCGGTCCTGGAGCCCCGTAGGCGGGGGGACAGTAGTAAGACTGCTGCTCTCTGGCAAACTCCTGCAGCCACCTGTCCCCAAATTGTGATGGCTCGCCATCCCTTTGGACCCGGTCAGTATGGAAGAGAGGCGTGTGCTGACGTGTGGGCAGCCCAGCACTCGCAAATTTACCGCCCAGGCTTTCCCCCAGCAACGGAGAGGTCACTCCATCTCTGACAGTAATGTCTGTGGTAGTTACCGGTGATAAGTTCCTAGCTGATTGGCGTAAGCTGGAACGCCAGGGACCACTCTTGACGGTAGGTCACTGGATAGCTACTGCCTGCCTTAAGCCGAGCAGCCCTCGGACAGTAAAGTGCTATCCCGCCACAGCTTGCCGCACCACTGGATGCTTGGTGCTAAGACAAAATCAAAAAGCAAGCTGCTCACCGGCACCTGCAAATACAATCAAAAGAAAACCCTCAACATTAATGCGTTTAGCAAGCTGGAACATACGGACAATGTGTCCTGGCTTCAATACTGACCCTGAACTAGTCACAGACATGCGTCAAACAGCTATCATCGACAGAGAACTCAGCAGACTAAACATTGATGTGGCCTGCCTGCAAGAAACCAGACTGGCAGACAGCGGATCTCTTACAGAAAGCAACTATACATTCTACTGGCAAGGAAAACCAGAACAAAGCCCTAGAATACATGGCGTCGGCTTCGCAATAAGAAACAGTCTCGTCCCCTGCATCGCGATGTTTCCCATTGGCAATGAAAGAGTATCACACATGAAATTTGCATCACCGCAAGGCAAAGTTAATATAATCTGTGCTTACTCACCAACCCTTGCTGCACCGGAAGAGGACAAAGACAGATTCTATCAAGCTCTAGAGGACGTAATTAAAAGTATTCCAAAATCCGAGCACCTCTATATAAATGGAGACTTTAATGCCCGTGTTGGTGATGGAAATGATGCATGGCCACAATGCTTGGGACCTCATGGTGTTGGCAAAATCAATGACAATGGCCAAAGGCTACTCGAGTTTTGTAGCTCTCATGAACTGTGTGTAACAAATACATTCTTCTCTGGAAAGGAACGCCATAAAGTCTCTTGGCAGCACCCACGCTCAAAAAGGTGGCACCAGCTTGACCTCTGCATCACCCGAAGGATGGATCTGAAAAGTGTCATCCACACCCGTTCATACCATAGTGCGGACTGCAACTCAGACCATTCACTAGTGCTAAGCAAAATCAAACTACTTCTCAAGAAGGCTTATACTTCCACTCAACCCAGAACTAGGCGAATTAACGTCAACCATGTAGGTGACCCAGAGAAGTGTGCACTCTTTGGCGAGCTCCTGAACAGTTCAATCCCCTCGTTAAGTAATGAAGAAGACATCTCTATCAGATGGGAGAAATTAAGAGATGTAATCTACAGTTCGGCAATCACCGCCTTTGGGCCTCAAAAACACAAAAATGTAGACTGGTTTGAGGCGAATCTAGCACAAATGGAACCTTGCATCGAGAAAAAGCGATCTGCACAACTCGCTCTCAAGACAAAGCCAAGTCCAAGATCTTTGGAGGCCTTCAAAAGTGCTAATAAAGAGGCGAAACAAATGGCTAGAAAATGTGCTAACAACTTTTGGAGGGATACCTGCAACAGAATCCAAGACAGTCTCCACTCAGGAAATAGCAAAGCTCTATTTGATGGCATTAAAGCGGCCCTGGGTCCAACAGTGTCTAAGCCTGCCCCCCTTCTATCCAAATCAGGAGAAAAAATTACAGATCAAACCAAGCAGCTAGAACGTTGGACAGAACACTACCTCGAAGTCTATGCCACACAGAACACAGTAGACGATGTCGCCCTGGCTTCTCTACCAGATCTTCCAGTACTGGAATGCCTAGATGATCTTCCGAGCCTCAGTGACCTTAAAAAAGCAATTAACTGCATAAAAAGTAGAAAATCTCCTGGGAGTGATGGTATCCCAGTGGAAGTAGTGAAAGTCAACGAATCACTCCTGCTCCCTGAACTCTATATTCTCCTCTGCCGCTGTTGGGAAACAGGTCATGTCCCACAGGACATGCGTGACGCAACTATAGTCACAACATACAAGAACAAAGGGGATCGGAGTGACTGCAACAATTACAGGGGTATCTCTCTCCTCAGTATAGTGGGCAAGATCTTTGCTAGAGTGGCACTATCCAGGCTGCAAGTGATAGCTTCTAGAGTCTACCCAGAGTCTCAGTGTGGATTCAGGAGTGGTAGATCCACTGTAGACATGATATCTTCTCTACGACTACTGCAGGAGAAATTCAGAGAGAGAGACTGACCCCTTTACATCGTTTTTGTTGATCTGACTAAAGCTTTTGACATGGTCAGCAGAAGTGGCCTTTTCAAACTCCTGAGGAAAATAGGTTGCCCTCCCAAACTACTGCAGCTCATTGAGTGTTTTCACGAGGAAACTAAATGCACTGTCAAATTCAATGGAGCCCAATCAGCACCTTTTGAGGTTTGCAGTGGTGTCAAGCAGGGATGTGTGCTCGCACCTACTCTGTTTGGCATATTCTTCTCCTGTCTACTGCATTATGCGTACAACGACATAAACGAAGGTGTGTTTCTCCATACAAGATCCTCTGGAAAACTATTTAATGTTTCAAGGCTGCGGGCAAAAACCAAGGTTAGGAAGCTACTCGTCAGGGAACTCCTGTATGCTGATGATGCAGCTATTGTGGCTGATTCTGATATTCAGCTACAGTGCCTGGTTGACAAATTATCTGCTGCTTGCCAGAAGTTCGGCTTAAACATCAGTCAAAGCAAGACTAAGATACTTGTCCAAAACACAAACACTGCACCTCAAGTAAGCATTAATGGCCAACCACTAGAAATTGTTGATCACTTTTGTTACCTTGGCTCCATCATATCCAACAACACTCTACTGGATAAAGACATAAACAACAGGATAGCCAAGGCAATGGCCACCATGTCACGGTTGCAGAAAAGAGTCTGGGACAACATAGTGCTGACTAACAGTACTAAAGCCCTAGTCTACCGGACCTGTGTGTTGAGCACCTTGCTGTACGGAAGTGAAACATGGTCAACCTACTCATGGCAGGAAAAAAAGCTGAATGTTTTCCACCTCCGATGCCTAAGGCGGATCTTTAAAATAAGGTGGCAAGATAAGATAACCAATGAGGAAGTGCTACAAAGAGCAGGGTGCCAGGACATCCGCTCTGTTATCAGCAGCAGACGCCTTGGCTGGCTTGGCCACGTTCGTAGAATGCCAGAAGGTCGACTTCCACAGGACATCCTGTATGGCGATCTGATAGAAGGCAGGAGAGCCGCTGGTCGCCCACTTTTACGTTATACGGATGTATGCAAACGCGACATGAAGCTCTTCAAAATCGACACTGGCAACTGGGAAGAGGTGGTACTGGACAGATCCTCATGGAGAGAGAGCATAAAGGAAGGGTCAAAGATTGCAGATGCCATACACAACAGAAGCAGAAAGAAGGGTGAAAATGCAACGGCGCCTGGTGATTATATATGCCCAACCTGCGATCGCAGCTGTGTATCAAGGATTGGCCTCTTTAGTCACACAAGAAGTTGCAAAGGGAAAAGATCGTCTCTCGAGACGTAAAATGCCACAGATTCTACCCCCCCCCCT
>JAZGLO010001558.1:0-10000 GCA_036873155.1 Biomphalaria sudanica
AATCAGCAAATAGTAACAATCAACAAATAGTATTAATCAGCTAATAGTATCAATCAGCAAATAGTATCAATCAACTAATAGTATCAAAAAGCAAATAGTATCAATCAACAAATAGTATCAATCAAAAAATAGTATCAATCAAAAAATAGTATCAATCAACAAATAGTATCAATCAACAAATAGTAACAATCAACAAATAATAACAATCAGCAAATAGTATCAATCAACAAATAGTATCAATCAACAAATAGTATCAATCAGCAAATACTAACAATCAACAAAAAGTATCAATCAGCAAATAGTATTAATCAACAAATAGTATCAATCAGCAAATAGAATCAATCAACTAATAGTATCAAAAAGCAAATAGTATCAGTCAGCAAATAGTATCAATCAACAAATAGTCTCAATCAACAAATAGTATCAATCAGCAAATAGTACCAATCAACAAATAGTATCAATCAACTAATAGTATCAATTAACAAATAGTATCAATCAACAAATAGTATAGATCATCAAATAGTATCAATGTACAAATAGCATCATTGCACAAATTGTATCTTTTTATTATCCTTAATAAAATGTACATATCTCAGTAAAAGTTTAGGTTACAGCTCTCATGATTAAAAGGTTGAGAACTGCTGTACTAAATAGATATACATTCAATGTCCACTCCTCAATAATCTTCGGCCTCCAAAAACAAGCTTATTAATATAACGAGACTCTAAACTTCAGGGATTGTATAAAGAGAACTTTAACTTACAGTGATTGTATAAACAGACTTTAACTTACAGTGATTGTATAAAGAGAACTTTAACTTACAGTGATTGTATAAAAAGAACTATAGCTTGCAGTACTATACAAATATAATATAACCTGCAGTGATTATATAAAGAGAACTTTAACTTACAGTAATTATATAAAGAGAACTATAGTCTCCAGGAATTCTATAAAGAGAACTATAGCCTACAGGAATTCTATAAAGAGAACTATAGCCTACAGGAATTCTATAAAGAGAACTATAGCCTACAGGAATTCTATTAAGAGAACTATAGTCTCCAGGAATTCTATAAAAAGAACTATAGTCTACAGGAATTCCATAAAGAGAACTATAGCCTACAGGAATAGTATAAAGAGAACTATAGTCTCCAGGAATTCTATAAAGAGAACTATAGCCTACAGGAATTCTATAAAGAGAACTATAGTCTCCAGGAATTCTATAAAGAGAACTATAGTCTACAGGAATTCCATAAAGAGAACTATAGCCTACAGGAATTGTATAAAGAGAACTATAGTCTCCAGGAATTCTATAAAGAGAACTATAGCCTACAGGAATTCTATAAAGAGGACTATAGTCTCCAGGAATTCTATAAAAAGAACTATAGCCTACAGGATTTCTATAAAGAGAACTATAGCCTACAGGAATATTAAAAGAGAACTATAGTCTCCAGGAATTCTATAAAGAGAACTATAGTCTACAGGAATTCTATAAAGAGAACTATAGTCTCCAGGAATTCTATAAAAAGAACTATAGCCTACAGGAATTCTATAAAGAGAACTATAGCCTACAGGAATATTAAAAGAGAACTATAGTCTCCAGGAATTCTATAAAGAGAACTAAAGCCTACAGGAATTCTATAAAAAGAACTATAGCCTACAGGAATTCTATAAAGAGAACTATAGCCTACAGGAATATTAAAAGAGAACTATAGTCTCCAGGAATTCTATAAAGAGAACTATAGCCTACAGGAATTGTATAAAGAGAACTATAGTCTCCAGGAATTCTATAAAGAGAACTATAGCCTACAGGATTTCTATAAAGAGAAAATAGCCTACAGGAATATTAAAAGAGAACTATAGTCTCCAGGAATTCTATAAAGAGAACTATAGTCTACAGGAATTGTATAAAGAGAACTATAGTCTCCAGGAATTCTATAAAGAGAACTATAGCCTACAGGAATTCTATAAAGAGAACTATAGCCTACAGGAATATTAAAAGAGAACTATAGTCTCCAGGAATTCTATAAAGAGAACTATAGTCTACAGGAATTCTATAAAGAGAACTACAGCCTACAGGAATTCTATAAAGAGAACTATAGCCTACAGGAATATTAAAAGAGAACTATAGTCTCCAGGAATTCTATAAAGAGAACTATAGCCTACAGGAATTGTATAAAGAGAACTATAGTCTCCAGGAATTCTATAAAGAGAACTATAGCCTACAGGATTTCTATAAAGAGAACTATAGCCTACAGGAATATTAAAAGAGAACTATAGTCTCCAGGAATTCTATAAAGAGAACTATAGCCTACAGGAATTCTATAAAGAGAACTATAGCCTACAGGAATATTAAAAGAGAACTATAGTCTCCAGGAATTCTATAAAGAGAACTATAGTCTACAGGAATTCTATAAAGAGAACTACAGCCTACAGGAATTCTATAAAGAGAACTATAGCCTACAGGGATTCTATAATGAGAACTATAGTCTCCAGGAATTCTATAAAGAGAACTATAGTCTACAGGAATTCTATAAAAAGAACTATAGTCTACAGGAATTTTATAAAGAGAACTATAGTCTACAGGAATTCTATAAAGAGAACTATTGCTCACAATGTATCTGCTAAGAGAACTATAGTTTACAGTGATTATATAAAAAGAACTATAACCTACAGTGATTATGTAAAGAGAACTATAGCCTGCAGTGATTATATAAAGAAATTGTAACATACAGTGATTATATAAAGTGAACTATAGCCAACAGTAATTGAAAAAAGAGACCATAACCTACAGTGAAAATGTAAAGACAAATATAACCTACAGTGATTTTGTAAAGAGAACTATAGCCTGCAATGATGATATAAAGAGATTATAACCTACAGTTATTATATAAAGAGAACTATAGCCTACTGTAAATATAAAGAGAACTTAAACCTACAGTGTTTACATAAAGAGAACTAGAATCTATAACTTGCATCGAATTGACTTCCACTTATAGTGACAAGAAAGGTTTTACTTACAGTGACTGTACTAGAAAAGTTTCACTTACAGTGACTGTACTAGAAAAGTTTCACTTACAGTGACTGTACTAGAAAAGTTTCACTTACAGTGACTGTAAAAGAAAAGTTTCACTTACAGTGACTGTACAAGAAAAGTTTCACTAACAGTGACTGTACAAGAAAAGTTTCACTTACAGTGACTGTACTAGAAAAGTTTCACTTACAGTGACTGTACAAGAAAAGTTTCACTAACAGTGACTGTACAAGAAAAGTTTCACTTACAGTGACTGTAAAAGAAAAATTTCACTTACAGTGACTGTACAAGAAAAGTTTCACTTACAGTGACTGTACAAGAAAAGTTTCACTTACAGTGACTGTACAAGAAAAGTTTCACTAACAGTGACTGTACAAGAAAAGTTTCACTTACAGTGACTGTAAAAGAAAAGTTTCACTTACAGTGACTGTACAAGAAAAGTTTCACTTACAGTGACTGTACAAGAAAAGTTTCACTTACAGTGACTGTAAAAGAAAAGTTTCACTTACAGTGACTGTACAAGAAAAGTTTCACTTACAGTGACTGTACTAGAAAAGTTTCACTTACAGTGACTGTACAAGAAAAGTTTCACTTACAGTGACTGTACAAGAAAAGTTTCACTAACAGTGACTGTACAAGAAAAGTTTCACTAACAGTGACTGTACAAGAAAAGTTTCACTTACAGTGACTGTAAAAGAAAAGTTTCACTTACAGTGACTGTACAAGAAAAGTTTCACTTACAGTGACTGTAGAAGAAAAGTTTCACTAACAGTGACTGTACAAGAAAAGTTTCACTTACAGTGACTGTAAAAGAAAAGTTTCACTTACAGTGACTGTACAAGAAAAGTTTCACTTACAGTGACTGTACAAGAAAAGTTTCACTTACAGTGACTGTACAAGAAAAGTTTCACTTACAGTGACTGTACTAGAAAAGTTTCACTTACAGTGACTGTACAAGAAAAGTTTCACTTACAGTGACTGTACAAGAAAAGTTTCACTTACAGTGACTGTAGACAAAGGCAGAGCTGACGTCATAATCAGCTTCCATCCACAAGTCGGCTTGTAATCACTCTCATTAAAATAGATTTGTCCTTTGGCATTGTTGCTCCAAATATTGTTCGTCGGATGAAACATGTTGGTCAATGACTGGACAAGTGCCAACAACATCCCAAACAGACACAGAGAACTGGCAAAGGAAATAATATAAGTTGTTGTTTTTTTTCCCCATCATGCATTGCTAATTTAGAATTAAAACAATTAAAACTATTTGACAACCAGTAAACCCTTAATTAACAATCAAACATCTTTACAAATAAAACATTAGCTTTAGATGAGGGGTTCTCAGCCTGTGGTTCGCGACCCCCTTAGGGGTCGATGGACGATTTCCCAGGGGTTGCCTAAGACCATCGAAAATATAGATTGTTTTTGTCTATTCTTCTAGTACGGTGTGGATGGGGTCGCCGCAGAGTGGGGATTGTAAAAAGGGGTCGCCAAGCTTAAAAGGTTGAGAACCGCTGCTTTAGATGAAGTTGATACATACATGTATTAAACATACATGAATAGCAGCACCCCGGATCAAGTTTTTATGAGAGAAAGTAATGAATTAAATGCTACCAAAATAAGGGACTGCTTGGTCCCTGGTGCGGGAGCCCTCAGACAGGACAGGGGTGAAGACCCCCATGTCCAGGCCTGGTGGTTGGATAAAAGCCTTTCTAACCATCAACGGGATAATGGCGCCTACGGCGCCGATTCCCTACTGGACTTCATCGAAGGTCCCTGGTGCTGCTGTGGTGCTTCATTTATGTTTGATATATGTATGTATCACATTAGCTTCTTCACCAAGCTTCAACTCTATGTTTAGATGAAGGTTGTGCACATCTTATCTTATCTTATGAAATACAGACCTTACTTCAAAAAATAAAAGATTATTACGTCCTACGCGTGTTCCTAGTCAATCTTATCATCTTAAATTCTGCCAAGTCACTGGTTTTCCTGGCTGGCTCAGGCAGACCATTCCATGCTCTAATAGCACTAGGGAAGAAGGAGCATTTGTACAAATTTGTCCTAGCATATGGGACGAGGAATTAGCCTTTATCTTAGTGTCTTTCTGAGTAGGCCTATTTTATTAGAGATATTAGAGATATTAGAGATATTAGAGATATTAGAGATATTACAGATATTAGAGGTATTAGAGATATTAGAGATATTAGAGATATTAGAGATATTAGAGGTATTAGAGATATTAGAGATATTAGAGATATTAGAGATATTAGAGATATTAGAGATATTAGAGGTATTAGAGATATTAGAGATATTAGAGATATTAGAGATATTAGAGATATTAGAGATATTAGAGATATTAGAGGTATTAGAGATATTAGAGATATTAGAGATATTAGAGGTATTAGAGCTATTAGAGATATTAGAGTTATTAGAGATATTAGAGATATTAGAGATATTGGAGATATTAGAGATATTAGAGATAGCGAAGTGATGAAAGAAAAAAAAATCCCCTTTTAGAACTTTCGATTTAAAGGACAGATTACTTAAAGGTAATCTGTTTCTATGGTCCACTGTTAACGAGGTTGTCGTGTGGCCAGCACATATAGGGCAGAGGATGTAAGGGTCATCTGTTTCTGTGGCCTACGGTTAACAAGGGTCTCATGTGGCCAGCACAACGACCAACTGCCTTTTCCTTAACTAATGTCAGGTACCCATTAAGCGCTCGAATATCCCGATATTAAAAATCCCTGTCTTAACCAGGATTCGAACCCCGGTCCCCGGTTCGGAAGCCACTGCGCCTCCCTAATTCTTATAAATAAATATAGAAAATTATAAATCTAATTTCTTTTTTTTCCCTTTAATTATCCATTAAAAGAAAAATGACAATTTTATTGATAGGTTTTTTTCGGTCTTGTTGATGGTCCAGGGTTCAAAACCTGCCCGCTGCTATCCCCCTTCGTCCTGTGGGAGGTTTGGACAAGGAAGTAATTTATCTTCAACTCTAAATGAGCATTCGAAACATGAAAAACATTTTACAACCATTTTTATTTTGTCATTGTTATGTTTCATACAATTAATTAAACCTCGTGTAAATTAAAAAAGACTTTATACTTACAATGTCATTTTGTTAATTTCAGAATAAACTGAAAGGGTCATCAGGCTTGCGTGAGAACACATTTATATCAGAGTAAAAAAAAAACAAAACAAAAAAAAAACAATACCGTGACAGAAATATCTGTGTCCAAGGGCAACAACTGCTACTCTACTGTCCAGTTATGGTTACATCCCCTCACCAATCGCGTCATCACAACAATCAAATAAAAAAAAAAATACTTTAAAAACAATTGCATCAATTATTTTGAATCAACAATGAAATTAATTTTTAAATAGATTTAGACTAAACATAATAAAAAAAATTTTTTTTGTGATTAGAATTATTTTTATGTATCATTAATTTTGCTCTACTCAGCTTTCGAGCATTTTCGAATTGTCAGTGCGCTATTGTCTAATCAATTTTGTCGACCAGTTTGAGGAGGGGGCTGCCTTTTCAAAAGCATTTAAAAAAAAAAACAGTGGCTCGAGTATGACTTTGACTTTGAGGTGTCAAGCGTCCATGATTGAAAACCGACACGCTAGCCACTGAGCTGTTTAAGTACTTATAAAGCAATAGGTTTTTATAGACCATTGATAGTTTAAAATTCTTAGCGAACGACATAATTCTCTGCACAAGGCTTTTCTCCCGTAAGCTTGGTCAATTTTTAAAAACTATAAGATTATCTAATTATATCTTATTTATTAACTAGTTAGTAGTAGTAGTTCCCCTTTCAGACCTTTAGATCTATAGAGCAGATGATGTAAAGGTCATCTGTTTCTGTAGCCCATGATGACGGAAGTGTCATGTGGCCAGCTCAACCAACCGCCTTTACTTTTCCCACACTAATGTCAGGTACCCATTTAGAGCAAGTGGACTCAGAGGCGCCCTAAATTTCCAGAAATTCAAAATCAAAGTCTTCACAGAGATTTGATTCCAAGATCCCAAGATCCCAGGTCATGGCCACATTTTTATATGCTTGCGAATCATGTACGCTGACGGCAGAGCTAGAGAGGAGGATGCTAGAAATTGAATTGATGTGCTACAGAAAGATCCTAGGTATCACATTTAAAGACCAACTCACGAACAAAGAGATTAGAGGCAGAGTTACTACAGTGATTGGAATTCATTATGATCTGCTATTAAAAAAAACAAAAAACTATTTGGCCATATTACAATGTCTTCGGGGCTCGCAAAGACCTTCCTGCATGAAACAGTACCAGGAAAAAGAAGGAGAGGCAGGCAGGGAAAGCGATGGAAAGAGAACATAAAAGAATGCACGGGGCTGCCATTAAAAGAGATTCTATCCAAGTCAGTAGACAGAAAGCAGAGAAGAATGGAGAAAGACGGCCGACATATCTTGTGTTGTGCCCTTATGGTCCAACAGACCGAGGGATAGGTGAAAGTGATCAGGTCAGCATGACCTTTTCAATCAACCATATAATAGCTGGTCATTTAAGAATTTTATTTAAATATCATATAATACTTGTAAATGTAAAAGTTCACAATAGCTTAACAGTGTCTTACAATCAGATTTTTTTTACATTATATACTCTGTTATAATTAACATATTTTAGGTCTTGGTCGATCTCCCTATTAATCAATTAAATTGATTTAAATATTGTCATAACAAATATCGGATATACAGAACTGGAAAAAGTTGGTTAGAGTTAGGAAATTTGTTTTTAATTTGAATCAGAATAGGATACGAACGGAATATGTCTCATTAAAGTTGGTTAATTAAACCGAGGGTGTGTGCTTTTAGTTTCTTCGGATAAAGCTCAATTTTAGACAACTCTAAACGTTCAGTTTGATACTGCGAATTATGTCCCTTGCATCTAAAAAAAAAAAAAGAACAGATCTTGTATTAAATGTCTCGATTAGATCCATCCGATATTTTTTAGGACATAGTTTGTAACGATTCTGATAGAGATTATGCGCTCATATTTGGAATCAATTACCCAGTAATGTATTTATTGTGTATGTGAATGAGTGTGTGTGTGTTTGTGTGTGCCATTTTTGGATGTAAAGCTGTTCTCAGGTTGAAAAATGGAAGAAAATGTCTTCATGGTTCCCTTCAAGGTCATAACAAGAAAAGGAAAGGGAGGGTATTGGGGGGGGGTAGGAGAATAAGGAGAAGGTTGAGAGGATTTTTATTTTCTTTATCTTTTTTATTTTTCACTACCTCTTTCAAAATCTTTATACTCGATACTGGATACTCGATACTGGATACTCGATACAATGTGGGACCAGCGGCGTCGAAATTTCTACCAAGGTGTCGTGTGGCGCTGTAGTCCTCGGTATGCGGAGACAATTTCATTAAATGATCTTCTCAAAAAACATTTTTAACAGTACCAGAAAAAAGAAGAGGCAGAAAGAGAAGGCAATTGAAAGACAACATAAAAGTATGGACAAGTCTCTAATTGAATGAAATTCTATCCAATGCAAAAGATAGAGAGGAATGGAGAAAGACGGTCGACAGATCTTGTGCGGTGCCCCCAAACGGTTCAACAGACTAAGGCAGTGTTTCCCAGTGTTCCCCGGAACCCAAGTTTTTCTGCCAGTTCTCAATAGGTATTCCGCGAACTCAGTTATTGGCATCCATCAGTCGTAGGACGACTATGGTTCATCTCAGAGCACACTTCCTCATGTGGCTGTGGAGCCCTGTTTTGGAGAGACACTCCCGTCCACAAATAGCGCAGGTTAAGGTGGCTTTTTGCTTCCGTGGTAGAGGAGCTGGGCATTTCTCGGACTGTACGTTTTTTCTGCCTGAGCTGAGACCCACGTTCTTTTCACTGTCCATAGCTTTCTTGGTAACAGTCCCTCTCCATCTGGTGCGGTCTTGAGCTATGTCTTCCCAATTGTCAGTATTGATGTTCACTGATTTGAGGTCCCGATTTATTACATCTATGTAACAGGGTGGAGGCGACCACCGCGAACTACTACTGGAATAATTAACTAGTAAGCTACCACGTGAATTAATCTCTACGAAAAAAAATTTGCAAAGCGTTCCGCTTAATACTCAGAGTGTGCAAAGCGTTCCACTTAATACTCAGAGTGTGCAAAGCGTTCCGCTTAATACTCAGAGTGTGCAAAGCGTTCCGCTTAATACTCAGAGTGTGCAAAGTGTTCCGTTAGTTAAAAAGTTTGGGAAACTCTGAACTAAGGGATAGGTAAAAGGTAAACAATGTATTTAAATAAGATAGAGTCATGAATAAGATAAACTAATGAAATCGTAATATCTAAATGTAGTGTTTTTTTGGGGGGGGCAATAATTTGTTACTAGTGTTGTAACTCAGCTCCCGCGCCGACACTGATGGTGCGCATTAGAGCACCGTTCAACACAAGGAGGATAAGGCATGTTGATTCTACAGGGAGAAGGACTGTCTTAGATCCGTATGAAGGGATCTGCTGGTTATGGGAGTCTGGCCTGTCCGGGGCTAAGTGCTGTCCTGCGTGATACCAGTGAACTGTTTGGCGGACCTGGAGCGACACTTGGAAGTGTCTCGGTGGTCCGTCATAGGACTTGTAGAACTTAAGACATTACTCCCTATGACTTGATAGCTGAAGTCTAACTATTTGTGTATAGCTGCAAATACATGCATGGTATTTGATTACTTTCTAGTTTTCATTGAGTGCTTGCATTAGATGCACTAAACTATTAACTCTTTCTCTCCTAATCGACGATACAGACGTTGATTCCATCAGAATGTGGTAAATAATTACGGAGAGAAAAAGTTAATAAAGAATAGGAGACGAAAGACCTCCTCATTATGTCATCAGGTACTCTCTGGAGTTTGTCAAAGTCAAAGAAGGATATGAAAAGCAAAGAATAAACAATTAGTTAACATGATACAGTACACTACTTTACACAG
>JAZGLO010001558.1:12500-25671 GCA_036873155.1 Biomphalaria sudanica
CACTAACCAATGATAGTTATACCACTAACCAATGATAGTTATACCACTAACCAATGATAGTTATACCACTAACCAATTATAGTTATACCACTAACCAATTATAGTTATACCAAGCATTGATAGTCATACCACTAACCAATGATAGTCATAAGACTAAGGAATTATAGTCATACCAATAACCAATAATAGTTATACAACTAAGAAATAATATTCATACCACTAACCAATGATAGTTTGACACTAACCATGGAAATTTATACCACTAATCAAAGATAGGCATACCACTAACCAATAATATTAATACCACTATAAAATGACAGCCAAATAACTAATCAATGATAGTCATACCACTAACCAATGATAGTCATACCAGTAACCAATGATAATTATACAACTAACCAAATATAGTTATACCACTAACCAATAATAGTCATACCACTGACCAATAATAGACATACCACTAACTAATGATAGTTATACCACTAACCAATTATAGTCAAACCATTAACTTATAATAGTTATACCACTTATTAATGATAGTCATAACACTAACCAATAATGCTCAAACCACTATCAAATGACAGCCAAATCACTAACCAATGATAGTCATACCACTAAGAAATGATAGACATATAACTAGCCAATGATATACCACTTACCAATAATAGTCAAACCACTAAAAAATTATAGTCTAACCAAAGACAGCTATTTTTATTTTGAAAACCTACAATTGAAAATTATTCAAACTTGTACGCTTTTATAAACAACCAAATATATGTTTTATACGTTCTTTATATAACTTGAAGCACCTAATGTCCATTATTTTTTAGTACTATATGACATAAAGAGTAACCAGTCAACCATTTGGCTTCCGACACTGAAATCTTGGTTTGATATCTCGACAAAGATATTACAATTTCATAATTGTCCTAGGCTATTCTGAGTCCATCCAAACCCAGTATTGTAACGTACTTTGGAAAAAAAAATAATTTCGGTCTGGTGCTAGCAACATTGTTCGTTAACGAAGCAGATGATCAGATCATTTTCTACTCTATAGACCACAAATTCTGAAAGGAAATCTAACTACTTTAATTAATAACCAAACAAAACAAGTCTTGTGTACTTTCGAATGACTTTAGAAGGGCCACTAGTTTTAACTTTTAACAAACATGGACTGTGATTGATTATTTGAATAGAAAACAAAGACTGGATATTTATAAGAGTATACTTAAAAAAAAACAAGTTGAAGGGCCAATCATACTTGAAATATACAATTTTCAATACGTTCAACATACACTATCTCAGATACACTTGTATTTAGTACGATCTCACTTCTTGTCCCACGTGCAGACTTATCACATTCATATTCTCGAAGTACATTTAAAAAAAAATGGATATAACTCATACCAAACTTACAACAAATAAACAAGGCATTTAATTATCCCATACATAACCCTGACAGGACCATACGCACTCCTCAAACTTTAATCAACGTTCTAGATATCTGTTCACTTTAAGACATTTCTTATCCTTCTCATCTTATATAATACAGACGTTACTTCAAAAAAGAAGATGATTACGACCTACGCGTCATGCATTTAGTCATGCATATTAACCAATTAACATGGCGTAATAACATTTTTACAAAAATGTATATAAACAATACAAAACCAAAGATCAGACTTACTATTTTTTTTCTTCTAAGAATATGTATATTTAGACAAAAGTATCATTAACTTATGATACCGTTGTACAGACTTTTCTTTATTTTTTTTCGACAAAAATATATTTAAAAATGTGTATGCTATCAGAGAGATTTGATCCTCGTACCTTAGACTCTGAAAGCCACCATTCAACGTACGAAGCCACACGTCCGATAATAGAGTCTTTGAAAATGGGTTAAAATAAAATCACTTTCAAATACATTTTCTTTTTGAAAGATAAATCTAAATATTTTTTAAAATACAAAACAAAGACTGGATATTTATAAGAGTGTTTTTTTTTTTAATAAGCTGGAGATCAAATTTTACTTAAATTTATCATTCTATTTGTTATTGTAACAATTGTCAATGCAATTATTTAGAATGGCAACCATTTGCTTTATTTGTTTTACTTGAAGAACAGTTTTATACAATGTTTCTCTCGACCATCTTGCTGGAACTACACAACTTTGATAGTAAGTGTTATGTGTTCTGAGTGGCTCGTAGTGCAGTGCGTGTGCCTGTGTATGAAATGACCAGTAGACCTACATTGTACATGGTTAAGTGAACAGCAAAGAAAGTGTGTAAGTCAGGACTCTGGGTAAAAATAGGGGTATGATTCACACGATGCTGGAGCAAAGGATACGAACAGAAGATTAATAAAAAATCATTGTGTTCATTGAAACGCTTGTCGTTTTAGTGCGTCCATTACTATAACTGACATAGTAGAGAGCCCATGAAGGCAACAGGATTCTAAAGAATAAAGTTAAAGCATTCTTTAAAATTAATCATCCATTATACGGAATAGAAGAACCGTCCATCTTTGTACTCTGTTAACATATAACAGGGAGGAATGGAGAAAGACGGTCTACGAATCTTGCATGTTGCCCCAACGTTTCAACAGACTAAGGGATGTGTAAAGGTACAAATAACACTTATCCCCATTTTCGATCGGAGTGTCATTTGCCGCCATCGAGAAGTCCATAGAAGTCAAATTCTTAAAAGCGCTGGCTGTGAGTGTGTATGTGTTTCATGTGTGAATGTTGTTCGTATTTGCATCTATATTGTTATTGTACAGTTACGCTGTAATGGGTCAATTTTTGTCAATTTGAATTTCTATTCTATCTAAAAATTATCTCATCTTATCTTATCTAACAAGTGTACATTTTGAGCCTATAAAATATTTTCCCATGGGGCCCTTACAGACGAAGAATGCTTTGTTTTATATCACGAGTACTTTTTTATGCAACGGTAGAGCCCTAATTCTGAAGGGACATTCCAAGATGATATTCCATGATCATTGTGGCACACTCGATAAAATGTCTGTTAGGCGAGACAGGTTAGGCTAACTAGCAGGGGCGTAGCTAGGAATTTTTCATCGTTAGGCCAGCACAACGACCAACCGCCTTTACTTTTCCCCAACTTTTGTCAGGTCCCCGTTAGAGCAGGGTGGACTCAAAGGCGCCCAAAGATCCCAAGATTAAAAATCCCAGTCTTCACCAGGATTTGAACCTGGGACCCCGGTTCGAAAGCCAAGCGCTTTACAGCTCAGCCAACGCGCCTCCTGAGTTAGTATACGCTTTGTAAAAAGATGGTATTTTTTAAGATTTACTTTGAACTTTTATAATATGCATTTATCTATCTTTTCAAGTAGGGGTACTTAGGTAATTTTTGACTATATCAAAGGGGTTCCCACCTTTAAAAACTTTGTGAAGCTTTGATCGAAGGTTATAATTGTCCCAGGTTCGAACCCTGGCCGCCTCCAGCCTCCACGCCTCCATCGTCTTGCGGAAGGTTTGGTCTAGGATGTAATGATCTTTAAATCAGAAGAAACATTAGGCATGTGTAAAAATAAGACTTGTTAGGGAAAGTAGATTGATCATTTTGTTGGCCAGATGACACCCTCATGAAACATTGGCCGTAGTAGAAACAGATTGGCCGCTTTATATCATCTGCCCCATCGAGTGCAAGTGAGCGTTTATGAGTAAAATTAATATAAAAAAAAAAATAAAAGCGCAACTATCATATTATATATAGCATGCTTAGTGTAAAGTAGATTTCCCCTTTCAGACCTTGTCGTCTATAGGGCAGATGATGTAAAGGTCATCTGTTTCTGTGGACTACGGTTAACGAAGGTGTCACGTGGCCAGCACAACGACCAACCGCCTTTATTTTTCTACAACTTATGTTCGGTACCCAGTATTCACCAGGATTCGAACCAGGGACCCCCGAATCGGAAGTTTAACCATCGCGTCTCTATGCATAGAGTGCTATGGTCCAATTTCCTTTTTGTGAACCTACGTGGAATGGAGGTATTTGGATGACCGTTTCATCGCTCATCAAACTCAGCTCGAGTCAGGAATCAAACTACCATTTTTTGGTAGTTAGACAGCCGTGGTTTATGCCTCTAAGCCCTAAACCACACTTTTTGTTTTATTTCCTCCTTTAAATAGAAATGCTAATTTCAAATTGGCCAAAAGAGAAACTATTAACCTTATCTTATATGATACAGACGTCACTGGTTTTCCTGGCTAGCTCAGGCAACCCATTCCATGCTCTAATAGTACTAGGGAAGAAGGAGCATTTGTACAATTTTGTCCTAGCATATGGAATGAGGAATGTGCCTTTATCTTTGTGTATTTCTGAGTATCTTATTAAATTTTGTTTTTGTATTTGAAGATTATGGTTCAGTGTTTTATGTATAATTGCTACTTTATTTTGAAGTGTTCTGTCCTGAAAGCTTTCTAAATTTAGTGATTTAACTAAAGGTGTTACTCTAGTCAAGTGTGAATATTCGTTTGTTATGAATCTCAATCCTCTATTTTGTGTCTGTTCCAGTTTATTAATCAATGATTCAAACAAATACTGACATATAATTCAAAGGTCACAGCTTAGCCAGAGATGTGATATTTAAAACGGGAAATCTACGTAACGTAACGTTTTTCCCTGTTTTTCCCTTGTAATTTCGCTGTTGCTTTTTTTTCTAGAATTAAGTAATCTGGTCATAAACATAGACTACACCTACGATTCACGTTAAATATTGCTTGAATTCGACTTAAATCTAGTAATTACAGAACTGAATTACTTCTCGATCAGTAAGTAGCAATTAGGTATTACATATTGTTTGTTGCACTGACGTAGATTACATCTAAATAACATCGTGAGAATGTGTTTATGTCATTCAACTTAAACTATCTTTTAATAGTTCCAAGTTTATCTATTGGAGACTTTAATAATAATGGCAAAGTCCTCGATTCCGGAGACTAAGGATGAGTGCAGTGTTTCACATGACTACGCAAACCCAGTCGCGACCTGTATATTTTTCCGCATCTAGTGTAGACAAGGCCGTTTGCAGCCGGTGTTCTATTTGTTTTCTTTCCGTCTTCTACTCTTGTCTGCAATAATTTTCTTTTGGGTCTCAAATGTTTGTCCTGCGGCTTTGGAAATTTTAACGATAAACTATACAATGTCAAGGACGTTCAATTAATCTTCACTGCTGCCAAGTAAAATAAAATGAGCCTTATTATTATTATTATTATTATAAAGCATTGATTTTTAAAAGTATGTTTTTATTTTGCTTGTCTTATGTTTGAGTACAATCTTTACTTAACTGTCACATAGGTAGCTTCGTCAGTAGAGCCTTGGCCCTAGGATCAACTTTAGATCAATATTAGCTCCACCAGTAGACCACAAAAACACCTTCATGAAAACTACCACGTCGAATTCAAGAACTACATTAGCCTTTGTCTAGGAATAGCTCGATGACGGTTCGACTTGCACTAGTATCAACAATGCACCAAGACAAACACAGACATTACTAGGATAAGCACCAACACTGGCCCTGTGATCAACTTTTATCTACTAGGATAAGCACCAACACTGTTCCTTGGATCAACTCTTATCTACTAAGATAAGCATCAATACTGGTCCAAGGATCAACTCTTATCTACTAGGATAAGCACCAACTCTGTTCCTAGGAACAACTCTTATACTAGGATAGGCATCAATACTGTTCCTATGATCAACTTTTATACTAGGATAAGCATCAATACTGGCCCTAGGATCAACTCTTATACTAGGATAAGCGCCAACACTTTCCCTAGAGTCAACTCTAATACTAGGATGAGCACCAACTCTGGTCCTAGGATCATCTCCGATATGAAGATAAGCACCAACTCTGGTCCTAGGATCATCTCCGATATGAAGATAAGCACCAACTCTGGTCCTAGGATCATCTCCGATATGAAGATAAGCACCAACTCTGGTCCTAGGATCATCTCCGATATGAAGATAAGCACCAACTCTGGTCCTAGGATCATCTCCGATATGAAGATAAGCACCAACTCTGGTCCTAGGATCATCTCCGATATGAAGATAAGCACCAACTCTGGTCCTAGGATCATCTCCGATATGAAGATAAGCACCAACTCTGGTCCTAGGATCATCTCCGATATGAAGATAAGCACCAACACTGGGGCCAAAATAAACCTACCCAAAGAATAGATCAAAGGCAGTAAGACCACGGTTGCCAATTAGTTCTGTAGTTTGTTAAGACTCTCTTTCACAGACAGGCCAATCTTTTTACAAAGCTTATATCAACTCACCCTGTCTGGTAAAAAGTTTGTACACTTTATTTCTTCCCCCTACAAAATCTTGGATTAAGCTGTAATTTTTCACATTGCCTGACAACCAAAGAATCAATTTTTGAAAAGATTTAACCAATTAGTTAATTAAATTTTTGTAATTAATTATTTTGTTTGGTATCTTGAACAAGGAAAAGAAATCATACATGACAGGTGTGATGTTATAAGCTGAATTAGTTCCCTTGAAGACTAACCTATTATTGAATATTTTTTTATGCATTAAAAAAAAAACTATCATGTAAACATTCACCAAGATACCCCTCTCTTCCCTCCCCCTTTCCCAACTGGTCCAAACAAGTGACAGGATCATAGCGCATTGAGAAAGCCAAACAAAAAACAACAAAGCTTATATTAAGTGCATTATTTGGGATCTTTCATGTCTTTATATGCATGTTTGACCTAGACTTGAATAAATCTGTGCGATTATAAATATCTTTACCAATTATTGTTGTTTTATCTTTTGAAGTATTTTTTTAAAATGTTTTTCTTGTTAATCCTTGATGTGGATTTCCGGTCGCTTGTTTTTTTTTTTCTGCCGCGCCTGCTTTCCCCTGGTACTGTCCCCTGTAGGAAGGTCTGCGACTAAAATACAACTAAAGTAAGTATCGTTGTTTTAAGACAAAAGAAATTATTTTTGCAGTATTTTAATCAATCTCTTAAAAGTAGGACACTTTCTTTGTATTGTTCTCAATAAGAAGAGCGCCTCTGCGTGACTCAATCTGGAGTCTCTTTTGTTTATTGTGCGCTGACTAGCCACCAACTAATCGCTAGCCTCTTCCCACTGTCGCAATAGAAGCACACACACACACACACACACACACAAACTCCATAACACCGCTGCGTGACGCAATGCCTTGAATTAATCAGTAAAAGTAACTGAAAAATCTGTCGCAAAACGTCTTACATGACCAGAGCCTAAGTCACAAACCACAATGTACTTGTCTTCAGACGTCGCGCCTTTTTGGTAAAATAACCTTTGGCCTATTATCGATCAGGGCCTTTAGGCTATCCACTGCTGCAGAAGACAAAGACAGAACTCCACTTATCTTACAAATTACAGACGACCCTGCAAATAAAACGATAGCAATGTCCTACGCGTATCTAGTCACGTGTCATTCTAGTCGTGCATGCTAATTAGAGACTTATAATCTGCTAAGACATGTTTTCCAGGCAGATTCAGGCAACCCATTCCATGCTTGAATAGCGCTAAGGGAGAAGGAGCACTAACATGAATTTGTTCTAGCGTATGGAATAAGAACTGTGCCTTTATCTTTGTGTCTTTTTGAGTATTTGTATAGTTTTAGACCATGCAAAGTTCTGATGCAACTTCAATTTTTTTTTTCCTGAAAGCGAAAAATCTAATTTTTAAAATCAGTTATGCAAGCAGTTTTTTTAAAGAGAAAAAGCTAATTAGTATGCATTATAAAGTTAGAACTAATTTAAAACGAATAGCAATCTTATAAACTTCATTTTCTTGAAAATTAAAATTGTGCGTTAACAATTAGAATTCGAATAAAAGATTAAGCCTTTTGTATTTTTAGGTTCATCAATTTTCGATTGTTTATGATTTAATACTTGTGAATTTTGAGAACTTACAAATAAAAAAAAAATTGGAAAAAAAAAAAGCCCACAAAAGAGGCAAGATGGCCCATACAAGAGGCACATTAAGCCCACAAAAGAGGCAAAGAGAAGAAAAGAGGCCTAAGGCCCAAGGATTCCTATGATGATAAAGCTAAAATTGAATAGCGCAAATTCTGAGGTTTCCTTTTTTAAAAAAAAAAAAAAAAAATAAGCCTTTTCAAAACAATTACATTATTTATAGACCAGGAGAGGCTCGGTAAAGCGCTTAGCTTCCGAACCGAGGTTCCTGGGTTCGAATCCTGGTGAAGACTGGAATTTTTAACTTCGGAATCCTTGGGCCCCTGTGAGTCTACCCAGCTCTAATTGGTACCTGACATTATTTGGGGAAAAGTACAAGGCGGTTGGTTGTTGTGTTGGCTACATGACACCCTCGTTAGCCGTAGGCCACAAAAACAGATGAACTTTACATCATCTGCCCTATAGACCACAAGGTCTGAAAGGGGAACTAGTTAGGCCAGGTTCACATCTTTCATTTGGATGTTCTTTCTGAAAATATTGAAGCCTGCCTGGGTGGACCACTTCGGAAGCCGATTTTAAGTTTGTGTTTCCACACAAACTGTCTTTGTAACCTTGTTTAAAGTATATTTTTTACAGCCTAATATGTTCTATCCCTTATCAATGTCTAGATCTGTCCGTCTGTCTCTAGGTGGACCACTTCGGGGGCCGATTTTAAGTTTGTGTTTCCACACAAACTGTCTTTGTAACCTTGTTTTTATTTTGTTTGTTGTTGTTGTTTTGGAATTGTATGGGATTGTAATGAAACAACAGATACTAGTATACCAATAACATGGCTTTATTCAATCAGATCAGACAACAGTAAACATTGTACGATTCCAACAGGTCTCATATCACAATGTTATAGTACTATAAAGTACACTGGACATGACCTTCTGACACGCTGGACACCCGCACATAATAAACAACTCAGTTACACACAGTAATACTTGTAAAAGACTGCATTTAAAATCCTTTTTGTAATATCAACCATACATCCAAGCATGATGCCCCGGGAGCCACCCTCAGAGACGTAGTGAAATGGGGCAAGGGGCACGATGCCCCGGGAGCCACCCTCAGAGACGTAGTGAAATGGGGCAAGGGGCACGATGCCCCGGGAGCCACCCTCAGAGACGTAGTGAAATGGGGCAAGGGGCACGATGCCCCGGGAGCCACGCTCAGAGACGTAGTGAAATGGGGCAAGGGGCACGATGCCCCTGGAGCCACCCTCAGAAAAGTAGGGAAATGGGGCAAGGGGCACGATGCCCCGGGAGCCACCCTCAGAGAAGCGCCAAAAAATTATTGTAGATATTTTAGTGAGGTAATAAATTAAATAAAGTTATTTTTAATTATATTATTATTAAATACTTATTATAAGCCTATATTTCTATGTGATGTTTATGGTAAATGGGGAGGGGTCGCCTGTAAAGTTTCTTGCCCTGGGCGCACGTTTTTAAGTACGCCTCTCCATACAGGATGACCCCAATTTGATTTTGTTACATTCAAACAACGGGAGAGGATGGCGTACACTATGATATTCTTGAATCCGGTCTACTATTGTTACTCTGGTTAAATTTGAATACTCATCGGTTGTTAACTAAACGGCTCTTCTGCATCTGTTCTAGTTTCTTTGTTTTCTTGATTGGAAGGGTCCCAAACAGAGGATCTAACAAAAGCCTATTACGTGGTTATTGTAAAAAAACACAGTTTTCAGTAGAAATTAATCAGGCCGTATGAATTAAGCAACAAATTAAATTCAAAAAGCGAATAATGACGACTTTTATTGATGTTTTGATCCATTTACTTAACGCACGTAAATATGAAAACATTATTAAGATTTAGACATACCAGTCAGAAAAGACAAGATAGAACATATTGGTTTATTAAATAGGACATTTCTAATATATAAATATATATATATATATATATATATATATATATATATATATATATATATATATATATATATATGTGTGTGTGTGTGTCAAAGATTGATATTTATGAAAGCGATGTTCGATACTCCATTGAATTAAACCATTGACTCTTCATCCACTTGTGAACTAGAAACATCGTCTAGTCTGAGCAAGTCAGAGGTGTGTTTTCTCATATTTGTCCACATCTGACGGTTGCTTCGCTCGTCATCTATCTCGGTAGGTGATTTGGAGGCTGTGGGGGGAGAAAAAAGATAAAAATCATAAAAATGTCCACATTAATCCTCACATCAATCATAATGTTAATCATGACATCAATCATAATTTTCATTATCACATCCATTCTCACGTGACCTGTCATATCAATCAGCATATCAAACCGCATACCAATCATCAAAACATTCATGTCAATCATTACATCAATCATCAATCACACCCATCAATGTATCATACATCACATCGATCATCATATCAATCTAAATATAAATCATCATATTAATCATTGCATACATTATAAATCGCTCCTAACACCAAGTAAAATCGGCATGTTCATCTCCTAATCTGTTTGGGTTTGTTCTTGTTGTGTTTTTTTTTTCAAGAAAAAAGAAGTTTTAAAATTATGGCAAAAAATTAAAAGGACTACATTCAATCGAGAAACCATAAACCAAAATAAAAGCTACTATAGCTACCAGTGAGCAAAAACTAAAACCAGAAACTAAAACAAGCAACTCTTTAGTAAAAAGTAACTCAAGCAGACTTTTACAAGAGAGTACCATAACAAACCATTAGAAGAAAATACAGCTAACCAACATTCAGTAGTAATTATGTGAAGCACAAACCAAAAACAATGTCTACCAGGCGGAGGTTCACTAAATCCTCCTATAAGGATCTGAGACATGGACACTTTACAGGAAGCAACTAAGACTACTTGAGCACTTTCACTAAAGATGCTTACGCTCCATCATGGACATACGGTGGCAAGACCGCACTGCAAACAGCGCTATCCTTGCAAACGCCGGTATGGACAGTATAGAAGGACTTCTTATGGTCCGACAGTTACGCTGGGCAGTGCACGTATCCTATATGGGAGACGATCGTACGCTAAAGGCAGTCTTTTTTTGGTGAGCTAATAAGGTGGTCGACGTAACAAAGGCGCCCCACGGAAACGCTTCAAAGACCAGCTCAGGCGCCAACTTGACTTGCGGCTTCCGAACGAGACAGCTGAAGGTCACTCACAAAGGCCGCGGGATACACATTTGAGACCAAAAGAAAATCCGCTGCCGAGGACAGACGCAAACGGCGAAAAGAAAATCTAAATCGACCACTTGCTGACAATGGTTATGCTTGCCCTGGATGTGGCAAAATATGTAGGTCACAGCTGGGACTGCGCAGCCACGGGAAATACTGCATTCCTCACTAATCTTCGGACTTGAAGACAAGCCTTATTATGTGAAGGAACTCTATAGAAGAAAGGTTAAGAGTCAAAAAGCACCGCCCTCAGCTTTGGGGGTACAGAGTTCAAACCTATTTTGACAAAGTTATCAACAAGCCTTGGAGATGCATATCACGATGTTGCAAGTCGGATAACGAAAGCAGGAGCTGTCTTCCCCAAAACTAGGTCACATCTGGGCAAACTAATCAAGACCAAGATCCACCTATATCATGCAACAATCGTTTCCAGGCCGGTTTTAGGCTGATTTAACCGATTGCTCCGATTGGGCCTCGTGCCTGGTAGGGACCCGCTTTTGCATGAGGGACGATCGGGACGAGGAAATGAGAGAGACTACTGGTCATTGTGCGGCATTAGGTCTGTCCTTGTACCTGGACAAGGCGACCTTACAACTCACTGCTCGCTTCCTCTTCCGAGCTCTAAGGGACTAATTCTCAGCATGGTTCGCTACTAATGGGGTTTCTGATTTGGTAGGGACTCGCTATTTACATTAAGCATATCACTATCAGTCACGCTCTTGTAACGAGCTTTTAAAGATGTAGGTCTAAGGTTAACCTATTTAGTGTAGGCACCTATTGCGTTTGAGTTGCTTCTGATGTATGTTGTTCAACAAATGTTTGTATCATGATCTAATTAACAGTAATAGTTGTGGTTGTAAAAAAAAAAAAAGATATAAAAAGGGGGCCTCGCAAGCATCCATTAAATTGGGCCCCGCAATCCGTAAGGCCGGCTCTGATCGTCCAAACGGCCACCTACGCTTGCGAGACATGGAAGTCATCCATTAAGGCTGAAGTGAGGTGGCTCAACAGAGATAGCTGAGAATAGAGTAAAATGGTGGCCCAACGACGTAGATTCACGTGACATGTCCTTTGGCAAGACGAAACATGTTGACAAACGTCAGCCATAACAAGGAAGCAGATAAGAAAAAAGCGAAACCAAGGCAGTCCGCGGTACAACATGGCGTCGCACCTTTTTAGAAGACCTAAAATCGGTGGGTACCTTTGGGAAGATGCTTTGGAAGTCGCCTATGACAGATCTCTATGAAGAAAGCTTGCTGCCCCAATGCGACGAACGGCGCGAGAAGTTCTAAGTCTAAGTAAGCTATAAGCAGTTATGCTGGTCACATGGACACTCTAGTTGACCATTTGCCACAGAAACTGGTAGATTATTTTTATATCAGTCTTCCACATTGACGCAATGTCTTGCAAGATATAAAAAAAATTAAGGGAGTGTAATCTTAAGTTTAGACGCTGGAAGTAATTCTCTGCCCTTGGACTTGATCCATTCTGCAATGAAATTCATTGAGATCACGAGAAGTTAACGTTGTCCTGATATACTTACTGTCGTCTGCTCCGATCACTAAAGGCCCCTTGACATTCGACGCTCCAGCAAGTTGAAATGGACCTCTAGATGAGGAAGGTTCCATTAAGTTCTTCTCGCTGTACGGCTTTGGAGGATCTGTTCTATTCTGAAGAGCTTTAATCATTGGAACTACCTTGACTGCGGTCTGTATAGAGAGAATACGTGCGTTTAATGGGCTATCAATAAGGTCATACATATTAGTCTGTATGGGAAGAATAATTGCTGTCAATGGGCTATCAATTAGGTCATACACAATAGACTGCCGCTCAGTTATGAGATCATAGCTATTCGCACACACAAAAAAATAATGATTTCATACTGAGTGGATTAGTTGATTTACTCGGCCATTGGTGTTATTGAATAATCTTAGGCCAGTTGATATGCATAAAATCATTGAATCAATCTAACCAAGTATTTATTATTTTTTTAGTTTTAAACTGCACTATGCCG
>JAZGLO010001559.1:0-33751 GCA_036873155.1 Biomphalaria sudanica
AACAATCAACAAATAGTATTAATCAGCAAATAGTATCAATCAGCAAATAGTATCAATCAACTAATAGTATCAAAAAGCAAATAGTATCAATCAACAAATAGTATCAATCAAAAAATAGTATCAATCAAAAAATAGTATCAATCAACAAATAGTATCAATCAACAAATAGTAACAATCAACAAATAGTATCAATCAGCAAATACTAACAATCAACAAAAAGTATCAATCAGCAAATAGTATTAATCAACAAATAGTATCAGTCAGCAAATAGTATCAATCAACAAATAGTCTCAATCAACAAATAGTATCAATCAGCAAATAGTACCAATCAACAAATAGTATCAATCAACTAATAGTATTAATCAGCAAATAGTATCAATCAACAAATAGTATCAATCAGCAAATAGTATCAATCAACTAATAGTATCAAAAAGCAAATAGTATCAATCAACAAATAGTATCAATCAGCAAATAGTAACAATCAACAAATAGTATTAATCAGCAAATAGTAACAATCAACAAATAGTATCAATCAGCAAATAGTAACAATCAACAAATAGTATTAATCAGCTAATAGTATCAATCAGCAAATAGTATCAATCAACTAATAGTATCAAAAAGCAAATAGTATCAATCAACAAATAGTATCAATCAAAAAATAGTATCAATCAAAAAAATAGTATCAATCAACAAATAGTATCAATCAACAAATAGTAACAATCAACAAATAATAACAATCAGCAAATAGTATCAATCAACAAATAGTATCAATCAACAAATAGTATCAATCAGCAAATACTAACAATCAACAAAAAGTATCAATCAGCAAATAGTATTAATCAACAAATAGTATCAATCAGCAAATAGAATCAATCAACTAATAGTATCAAAAAGCAAATAGTATCAGTCAGCAAATAGTATCAATCAACAAATAGTCTCAATCAACAAATAGTATCAATCAGCAAATAGTACCAATCAACAAATAGTATCAATCAACTAATAGTATCAATTAACAAATAGTATCAATCAACAAATAGTATAGATCATCAAATAGTATCAATGAACAAATAGCATCATTGCACAAATTGTATCTTTTTATTATCCTTAATAAAATGTACATATCTCAGTAAAAGTTTAGGTTACAGCTCTCATGATTAAAAGGTTGAGAACTGCTGTACTATATAGATATACATTCAATGTCCACTCCTCAATAATCTTCGGCCTCCAAAAACAAGCTTATTAATATAACGAGACTCTAAACTTCAGGGATTGTATAAAGAGAACTTTAACTTACAGTGATTGTATAAACAGACTTTAACTTACAGTGATTGTATAAAGAGAACTTTAACTTACAGTGATTGTATAAAAAGAACTATAGCTTGCAGTACTATACAAATATAATATAACCTGCAGTGATTATATAAAGAAAACTTTAACTTACAGTAATTATATAAAGAGAACTATAGCCTACAGGAATTCTATAAAGAGAACTATAGCCTACAGGAATTCTATAAAGAGAACTATAGCCTACAGGAATTCTATTAAGAGAACTATAGTCTCCAGGAATTCTATAAAGAGAACTATAGTCTACAGGAATTCCATAAAGAGAACTATAGCCTACAGGAATTGTATAAAGAGAACTATAGTCTCCAGGAATTCTATAAAGAGAACTATAGCCTACAGGAATTCTATAAAGAGAACTATAGTCTCCAGGAATTCTATAAATAGAACTATAGTCTACAAGAATTCTATAAAGAGGACTATAGTCTCCAGGAATTCTATAAAAAGAACTATAGCCTACAGGAATTCTATAAAGAGAACTATAGCCTACAGGATTTCTATAAAGAGAAAATAGCCTACAGGAATTCTATAAAGAGAACTATAGCCTACAGGAATATTAAAAGAGAACTATAGTCTCCAGGAATTCTATAAAGAGAACTATAGTCTACAGGAATTCTATAAAGAGAACTATAGTCTACAGGAATTCTATAAAGAGAACTACAGCCTACAGGAATTCTATAAAGAGAACTATAGCCTACAGGGATTCTATAATGAGAACTATAGTCTCCAGGAATTCTATAAAGAGAACTATAGTCTACAGGAATTCTATAAAAAGAACTATAGTCTACAGGAATTTTATAAAGAGAACTATAGTCTACAGGAATTCTATAAAGAGAACTATTGCTCACAATGTATCTGCTAAGAGAACTATAGTTTACAGTGATTATATAAAAAGAACTATAACCTACAGTGATTATGTAAAGAGAACTATAGCCTGCAGTGATTATATAAAGAAATTGTAACATACAGTGATTATATAAAGTGAACTATAGCCAACAGTAATTGAAAAAAGAGACCATAACCTACAGTGAAAATGTAAAGACAAATATAACCTACAGTGATTTTGTAAAGAGAACTATAGCCTGCAATGATGATATAAAGAGATTATAACCTACAGTTATTATATAAAGAGAACTATAGCCTACTGTAAATATAAAGAACTTAAACCTACAGTGTTTACATAAAGAGAACTAGAATCTATAACTTGCATCGAATTGACTTCCACTTATAGTGACAAGAAACGTTTTACTTACAGTGACTGTACTAGAAAAGTTTCACTTACAGTGACTGTACAAGAAAAGTTTCACTTACAGTGACTGTACAAGAAAAGTTTCACTTACAGTGACTGTACAAGAAAAGTTTCACTTACAGTGACTGTACAAGAAAGGTTTCACTTACAGTGACTGTACAAGAAAGGTTTCACTTACAGTGACTGTACAAGAAAGGTTTCACTAACAGTGACTGTACAAGAAAAGTTTCACTTACAGTGACTGTACAAGAAAAGTTTCACTAACAGTGACTGTACAAGAAAAGTTTCACTTACAGTGACTGTACTAGAAAGGTTTCACTTACAGTGACTGTACAAGAAAGGTTTCACTAACAGTGACTGTACAAGAAAAGTTTCACTTACAGTGACTGTACAAGAAAAGTTTCACTTACATTGACTTTAGAGAAAGGTTTTACTTACAGTGACTGTACAAGAAACGTTTTACTTACAGTGACTGTAGAAGAAAAGTTTCACTTACAGTGACTGTACAAGAAAAGTTTCACTTACAGTGACTGTACAAGAAAGGTTTCACTAACAGTGACTGTACAAGAAAAGTTTCACTTACAGTGACTGTACAAGAAAAGTTTCACTTACAGTGACTGTACAAGAAAAGTTTCACTTACAGTGACTGTACAACTTGCATCGAATTGACTTCCACTTACAGTGACTGTACAAGAAAAGTTTCACTTACAGTGACTGTACAAGAAAAGTTTCACTTACAGTGACTGTACAAGAAAAGTTTCACTTACAGTGACTGTACAAGAAAAGTTTCACTTACAGTGACTGTACAAGAAAGGTTTCACTAACAGTGACTGTACAAGAAAAGTTTCACTTACAGTGACTGTACAACTTGCATCGAATTGACTTCCACTTACAGTGACTGTACAAGAAAAGTTTCACTTACAGTGTTTGTACAACTTGCATCGAATTGACTTCCACTTACAGTGACTGTACAAGAAAAGTTTCACTTACAGTGACTGTACAAGAAAAGTTTCACTTACAGTGACTGTACAACTTGCATCGAATTGACTTCCACTTACAGTGACTGTACAAGAAAAGTTTCACTTACAGTGACTGTACAAGAAAAGTTTCACTTACAGTGACTGTACAAGAAAAGTTTCACTTACAGTGACTGTACAAGAAAAGTTTCACTTACAGTGACTGTACAAGAAAGGTTTCACTAACAGTGACTGTACAAGAAAAGTTTCACTTACAGTGACTGTACAAGAAAAGTTTCACTTACAGTGACTGTACAAGAAAGGTTTCACTAACAGTGACTGTACAAGAAAAGTTTCACTTACAGTGACTGTACAAGAAAAGTTTCACTTACAGTGACTGTACAAGAAAAGTTTCACTTACAGTGACTGTACAAGAAAGGTTTCACTAACAGTGACTGTACAAGAAAAGTTTCACTTACAGTGACTGTACAAGAAAGGTTTCACTAACAGTGACTGTACAAGAAAAGTTTCACTTACAGTGACTGTACAAGAAAAGTTTCACTTACAGTGACTGTACAACTTGCATCGAATTGACTTCCACTTACAGTGACTGTACAAGAAAAGTTTCACTTACAGTGACTGTACAAGAAAAGTTTCACTTACAGTGACTGTACAAGAAAAGTTTCACTAACAGTGACTGTACAAGAAAAGTTTCACTTACAGTGTCTGTACAAGAAAAGTTTCACTAACAGTGACTGTACAAGAAAAGTTGTACTTACATTGACTTTAGAGAAAGGTTTTACTTACAGTGACTGTACAAGAAAAGTTTCACTTACAGTGACTGTACAAGAAAAGTTTCACTTACAGTGACTGTACAAGAAAAGTTTCACTCACAGTGACTGTACAAGAAAAGTTTCACTTACATTGACTTTAGAGAAAGGTTTTACTTACAGTGACTGTACAAGAAAAGTTTCACTTACAGTGACTGTACAAGAAAAGTTTCACTTACAGTGACTGTACAAGAAAAGTTTCACTTACAGTGACTGTACAAGAAAAGTTGTACTTACATTGACTTTAGAGAAAGGTTTTACTTACAGTGACTGTACTAGAAAAGTTTCACTTACAGTGACTGTAGAAGAAAAGTTTCACTTACAGTGACTGTACAAGAAAAGTTTCACTTACAGTGACTGTACAAGAAAAGTTTCACTTACAATGACTGTACAAGAAAAGTTTCACTTACAGTGACTGTACAAGAAAAGTTTCACTTACAGTGACTGTACAAGAAAAGTTTCACTTACAGTGACTGTACAAGAAAAGTTTCACTTACAGTGACTGTACAAGAAAAGTTTCACTTACATTGACTGTAGAAGAAAAGTTTTACTTACAGTGACTGTACTAGAAAAGTTTCACTTACAGTGACTGTAGAAGAAAAGTTTCACTTACAGTGACTGTACAAGAAAAGTTTCACTTACAGTGACTGTACAAGAAAAGTTTCACTTACAGTGACTGTAGACAAAGGCAGAGCTGACGTCATAATCAGCTTCCATCCACAAGTCGGCTTGTAATCACTCTCATTAAAATAGATTTGTCCTTTGGCATTGTTGCTCCAAATATTGTTCGTCGGATGAAACATGTTGGTCAATGACTGGACAAGTGCCAACAACATCCCAAACAGACACAGAGAACTGGCAAAGGAAATAATATAAGTTGTTGTTTTTTTTCCCCATCATGCATTGCTAATTTAGAATTAAAACAATTAAAACTATTTGACAACCAGTAAACCCTTAATTAACAATCAAACATCTTTACAACTAAAACATTAGCTTTAGATGAGGGGTTCTCAGCCTGTGGTTCGCGACCCCCTTAGGGGTCTATGGACGATTTGCCAGGGGTTGCCTAAGACCATCGAAATTATATATTGTTTTTGTCTATTCTTCTATTACGGTGTGGATGGGGTCGCCGCAGAGTGGGGATTGTCAAAAGGGGTCGCCAAGCTTAAAAGGTTGAGAACCGCTGCTTTAGATGAAGGTGATACATACATGTATTAAACATACATGAATAGCAGCACCCCGGACCAACTTTTTATGAGAGAAAGTAGTGAATTAAATGCTACGAAAATAAGGGACTGCTTGGTCCCTGGTGCT
Organism: Biomphalaria sudanica; assembly: GCA_036873155.1. Classification (NCBI taxonomy): domain Eukaryota; kingdom Metazoa; phylum Mollusca; class Gastropoda; family Planorbidae; genus Biomphalaria; species Biomphalaria sudanica. Next base: position 5,691 of record JAZGLO010001559.1, read on the forward strand.
GCTTTGGTGCTTCATTTATGTTTAATATATGTATGTATCACATTAGCTTCCTCACCTAGCTTCAACTCTATGTTTAGATGAAGGTTGTGCACATCTTATCGTATCTTATGAAATACAGACGTTACTTCAAAAAATATTATTACGTCCTACGCGTGTTTCTAGTCAATCTTATCATGCATGTCAACCAATGACTTAAATTCTGCCAAGTCACTGGTTTTCCTGGCTGGCTCAGGCAGCCCATTCCATGCTCTAGTAGCACTAGGGAAGAAGGAGCATTTGTACAAATTTGTCCTAGCATATGGAACGAGGAATGTGCTTTTATCTTAGTGTCTTTCTGAGTAGGCCTATTTTATTAGAGATATTAGAGATATTAGAGATATTAGAGATATTAGAGGTATTAGAGATATTAGAGATATCAGAGATATTAGAGATATTAGAGGTATTAGAGATATTAGAGATATTAGAGGTATTAGAGATATTAGAGATATTAGAGATATTAGAGATAGCGAAGTGATGAAAGAAAAAAAATTCCCCTTTTAGAACTTGCGATTTATAGGACAGATTACTTAAAGGTAATCTGTTTCTATGGTCCACTGTTAACGAGGTTGTCGTGTGGCCAGCACATATAGGGCAGAGGATGTAAGGGTCATCTGTTTCTGTGGCCTACGGTTAACAAGGGTCTCATGTGGCCAGCACAACGACCAACTGCCTTTTCCTTAACTAATGTCAGGTACCCATTAAGCGCTCGAATATCCGGATATTAAAAATCCCTGTCTTAACCAGGATTCGAACCCCGGTCCCCGGTTCGGAAGCCACTGCGCCTCCCTAATTCTTATAAATAAATATAGAAAATTATAAATCTAATTTCTTTTTTTTCCCTTTAATTATCCATTAAAAGAAAAATGACAATTTTATTGATAGGTTTTTTTCGGTCTTGTTGATGGTCCAGGGTTCAAAACCTGCCCGCTGCTATCCCCCTTCGTCCTGTGGGAGGTTTGGACAAGGAAGTAATTTATCTTCAACTCTAAATGAGCATTCGAAACATGAAAAACATTTTACAACCATTTTTATTTTGTCATTGTTATGTTTCATACAATTAATTAAACCTCGTGTAAATTAAAAAAGACTTTATACTTACAATGTCATTTTGTTAATTTCAGAATAAACTGAAAGGGTCATCAGGCTTGCGTGAGAACACATTTATATCAGAGTAAAAAAAAAACAAAACAAAAAAAAAACAATACCGTGACAGAAATATCTGTGTCCAAGGGCAACAACTGCTACTCTACTGTCCAGTTATGGTTACATCCCCTCACCTTGAGTTGGCAAGCTTTAAGAATCTTTTTTCCAATCGCGTCAACACAACAATCAAATAAAAAAAAAAAAACTTTAAAAACAATTGCATCAATTATTTTGAATCAACAATGAAATTAATTTTTAAATAGATTCAGACTAAACATAATAAAAAAATTTTTTTGTGATTAGAATTATTTTTATGTATCATTAATTTTGCTCTACTCAGCTTTCGAGCATTTTCGAATTGTCAGTGCGCTATTGTCTAATCAATTTTGTCGACCAGTTTGAGGAGGGGGCTGCCTTTTCAAAAGCATTTAAAAAAAAAAAACAGTGGCTCGAGCATGACTTTGACTTTGAGGTGTCAAGCGTCCATGATTGAAAACCGACACGCTAGCCACTGAGCTGTTTAAGTACTTATAAAGCAATAGGTTTTTATAGACCATTGATAGTTTAAAATTCTTAGCGAACGACATAATTCTCTGCACAAGGCTTTTCTCCCGTAAGCTTGGTCAATTTTTAAAAACTATAAGATTATCTAATTATATCTTATTTATTAACTAGTTAGTAGTAGTAGTTCCCCTTTCAGACCTTTAGATCTATAGAGCAGATGATGTAAAGGTCATCTGTTTCTGTAGCCCATGATGACGGAAGTGTCATGTGGCCAGCTCAACCAACCGCCTTTACTTTTCCCACACTAATGTCAGGTACCCATTTAGAGCAAGTGGACTCAGAGGCGCCCTAAATTTCCAGAAATTCAAAATCAAAGTCTTCACAGAGATTTGATTCCAAGATCCCAAGATCCCAGGTCATGGCCACATTTTTATATGCTTGCGAATCATGTACGCTGACGGCAGAGCTAGAGAGGAGGATGCTAGAAATTGAATTGATGTGCTACAGAAAGATCCTAGGTATCACATTTAAAGACCAACTCACGAACGAAGAGATTAGAGGCAGAGTTACTACAGTGATTGGAATTCATTATGATCTGCTATTAAAAAAAAAAAAAAAACTATTTGGCCATATTACAATGTCTTCGGGGCTCGCAAAGACCTTCCTGCAGGAAACAGTACCAGGAAAAAGAAGGAGAGGCAGGCAGGGAAAGCGATGGAAAGAGAACATAAAAGAATGCACGGGGCTGCCATTGAAAGAGATTCTATCCAAGTCAGTAGACAGAAAGCAGAGAAGAATGGAGAAAGACGGCCGACATATCTTGTGTTGTGCCCTTATGGTCCAACAGACCGAGGGATAGGTGAAAGTGATCAGGTCAGCATTTTCAATCAACCATATAATAGCTGGTCATTTAAGAATTTTATTTAAATATCATATAATACTTGTAAATGTAAAAGTTCACAATATCTTAACAGTGTCTTACACTCAGATTTTTTTTACATTATATACTCTGTTATAATTAACATATTTTAGGTCTTGGTCGATCTCCCTATTAATCAATTAAATTGATTTAAATATTGTCATAACAAATATCGGATATACAGAACTGGAAAAAGTTGGTTAGAGTTAGGAAATTTGTTTTTAATTTGAATCAGAATAGGATACGAAAGGAATATGTCACATTAAAGTTGGTTAATTAAACCGAGGGTGTTTGCTTTTAGTTTCTTCGGATAAAGCTCAATTTTAGACAACTCTAAACGTTCAGTTTGATACTGCGAATTATGTCCCTTGCATCTAAAAAAAAAAAAAGAACTGATCTTGTATTAAAAGTCTCGATTAGATCCATCCGATATTTTTTAGGACATAGTTTGTAACGATTCTGATAGAGATTATGCGCTCATATTTGGAATCAAGTACCCAGTAATGTATTTATTGTGTATGTGAATGAGTGTGTGTGTGTTTGTGTGTGCCATTTTTTGGATGTAAAGCTGTTCTCAGGTTGAAAAATAGAAGAAAATGTCTTCATGGTTCCCTTCAAGGTCATAACAAGAAAAGGAAAGGGAGGGTATTGGGGGGGGGTAGGAGAATAAGGAGCAGGTTGAGAGGATTTTTATTTTCTTTATCTTTTTTATTTTTCACTACCTCTTTCAAAATCTTTATACTCGATACTGGATGCTCGATACTGGATACTCGATACTGGATATTCGATACTGGATACTCGATACAATGTGGGACCAGCGGCGTCGTGTGGCGCTGTAGTCCTCTGTATGCGGAGACAATTTCATTAAATGATAGTTCATCTTGCTCATTTACATATATTTTCACATGTTTTTTTTTTCTTCTCAAAAAACATTTTTAACAGTACCAGGAAAAAGAAGAGGCAGAAAGAGAAGGCAATTGAAAGACAACATAAAAGTATGGACAAGTCTCTAATTGAATGAAATTCTATCCAATGCAAAAGATAGAGAGGAATGGAGAAAGACGGTCGACAGATCTTGTGCGGTGCCCCCAAACGGTTCAACAGACTAAGGCAGTGTTTCCCAGTGTTCCCCGGAACCCAAGTTTTCTGCCAGTTCTCAATAGGTATTCCGCGAACTCAGTTATTGGCATCCATCAGTCGTAGAACGACTATGGTTCATCTCAGAGCACACTTCCTCATGTGGCTGTGGAGCCCTGTTTTGAAGAGACACTCCCGTCCACAAATAGCGCAGGTTAAGGTGGCTTTTTGCTTCCGTGGTAGAGGAGCTGGCCATTTCTCGGACTGTACGTTTTTTCTGCCTGAGCTGAGACCCACGTTCTTTTCACTGTCCATAGCTTTCTTGGTAACAGTCCCTCTCCATCTGGTGCGGTCTTGAGCTATGTCTTCCCAATTAGTCAGTATTGATGTTCACTGATTTGAGGTCCCGATTTATTACATCTATGTAACAGGGTGGAGGCGACCACCGCGAACTACTACTGGAATAATTAACTAGTAAGCTACCACGTGAATTAATCTCTATGAAAAAAATTTGCAAAGCGTTCCGCTTAATACTCAGAGTGTGCAAAGTGTTCCGCTAAATACTCAGAATGTGCGAAGTGTTCAGCTAAATACTCAGAGTGTGCAAAGTGTTCCGCTAAATACTCAGAGTGTAAAAAATTGTTCCGCTAAATACTCAGAGTGTGCAAAGTGTTCCGCTAAATACTCAGAGTGTGCAAAGTGTTCCGCTACATACTCAGAGTGTGCAAAGTGTTCCGCTAAATACTCAGAGTGTGCAAAGTGTTCCGCTAAATACTCAGAGTGTGCAAAGTGTTCCGCTAAATACTCAGAATGTGCAAAGTGTTCCGCTACATACTCAGAGTGTGCAAAGTGTTCCGCTAAATACTCAGATGTGCAAAGTGTTCCGCTAAATACTCAGAGTGTGCAAAGTGTTCCGCTAAATACTCAGAGTGTGCAAAGTGTTCCACTAAATACTCAGAGTGTGCAAAGTGTTCCACTAAATACTCAGAGTGTGCAAAGTGTTCCGCTAAATACTCAGAGTGTGCAAAGTGTTCCGCTAAATACTCAGAGTGTGCAAAGTGTTCCGCTAAATACTCAGAGTGTGCAAAGTGTTCCGCTAAATACTCAGAGTGTGCAAAGTGTTCCGCTAAATACTCAGAGTGTGCAAAGTGTTCCGCTAAATACTCAGAGTGTGCGAAGTGTTCCGCTAAATACTCAGAATGTGCGAAGTGTTCCGCTAAATACTCAGAGTGTGCGAAGTGTTCCGCTAAATACTCAGAGTGTGCAAAGTGTTCCGCTAAATACTCAGAGTGTGCAAAGTGTTCCGCTACATACTCAGAGTGTGCAAAGTGTTCCACTAAATACTCAGAGTGTGAAAAGTGTTCCGCTAAATACTCAGAGTGTGCAAAGTGTTCCGCTAAATACTCAGAGTGTGCAAAGTGTTCCGCTAAATACTCAGAGTGTGCAAAGTGTTCCGCTAAATACTCAGAGTGTGCAAAGTGTTCCGCTAAATACTCAGAGTGTGCAAAGTGTTCCGCTAAATACTCAGAGTGTGCAAAGTGTTCCGCTAAATACTCAGAGTGTGCAAAGTGTTCCGCTAAATACTCAGAGTGTGCAAAGTGTTCCGCTAAATACTCAGAGTGTGCAAAGTGTTCCGCTAAATACTCAGAGTGTGCAAAGTGTTCCGCTAAATACTCAGTGTGCAAAGTGTTCCGCTAAATACTCAGAGTGTGCAAAGTGTTCCGCTAAATACTCAGAGTGTGCAAAGTGTTTCGCTAAATACTCAGAGTGTGCAAAGTGTTTCGCTAAATACTCAGAGTGTGCAAAGTGTTCCGCTAAATACTCAGAGTGTGCAAAGTGTTCCGCTAAATACTCAGAGTGTGCAAAGCGTTCCGCTTAATACTCAGAGTGTGCAAAGCGATCCGCTTAATACTCAGAGTGTGCAAAGTGTTCCGCTAAATACTCAGAGTGTGCAAAGTGTTCCGCTAAATACTCAGAGTGTGCAAAGTGTTCCGCTAAATACTCAGAGTGTGCAAAGTGTTCCGCTAAATACTCAGAGTGTGCAAAGTGTTCCGCTAAATACTCAGAGTGTGCAAAGTGTTCCGCTAAATACTCAGAGTGTGCAAAGTGTTCCGCTAAATACTCAGAGTGTGCAAAGCGTTCCGCTTAATACTCAGAGTGTGCAAAGCGTTCCGCTTAATACTCAGAGTGTGCAAAGCGTTCCGCTAAATACTCAGAGTGTGCAAAGTGTTCCGCTAAATACTCAGAGTGTGCAAAGCGTTCCGCTAAATACTCAGAGTGTGCAAAGCGTTCCGCTAAATACTCAGAGTGTGCAAAGTGTTCCGCTTAATACTCAGAGTGTGCAAAGTGTTCCACTAAATACTCAGAGTGTGCAAAGTGTTCCGCTTAATACTCAGAGTGTGCAAAGTGTTCCACTAAATACTCAGAGTGTGCAAAGTGTTCCGCTAAATACTCAGAGTGTGCAAAGTGTTCCGCTAAATACTCAGAGTGTGCAAAGTGTTCCGCTTAATACTCAGAGTGTGCAAAGTGTTCCGCTAAATACTCAGAGTGTGCAAAGCGTTCCGCTTAATACTCAGAGTGTGCAAAGCGTTCCGCTTAATACTCAGAGTGTGCAAAGCGTTCCGCTTAATACTCAGAGTGTGCAAAGTCTTCCGCTTAATACTCAGAGTGTGCAAAGCGTTCCGCTTAATACTCAGAGTGTGCAAAGCGTTCCGCTTAATACTCAGAGTGTGCAAAGTCTTCCGCTAAATACTCAGAGTGTGCAAAGCGTTCCGCTTAATACTCAGAGTGTGCAAAGTGTTCCGCTAAATACTCAGAGTGTGCAAAGTGTTCCACTAAATACTCAGAGTGTGCAAAGTGTTCCGCTTAATACTCGGAATATGCGAAGTGTTCCGCTAAATACTCAGAGTGTGCAAAGTGTTCCGCTAATACTCAGAGTGTGCAAAGTGTTCCGCTACATACTCAGAGTGTGCAAAGTGTTCCGCTACATACTCAGAGTGTGCAAAGTGTTCCGCTAAATACTCAGAGTGTGCAAAGTGTTCCGCTAAATACTCAGAGTGTGCAAAGTGTTCCGCTAAATACTCAGAGTGTGCAAAGTGTTCCACTAAATACTCAGAGTGTGCAAAGTGTTCCACTAAATACTCAGAGTGTGCAAAGTGTTCCGCTAAATACTCAGAGTGTGCAAAGTGTTCCGCTAATAACACAGAGTGTGCGAAGTGTTCCGCTAAATACTCAGAATGTGCGAAGTGTTCCGCTAAATACTCAGAGTGTGCAAAGTGTTCCGCTTAATACTCAGAGTGTGCAAAGTGTTCCGCTAAATACTCAGAGTGTGCAAAGCGTTCCGCTTAATACTCAGAGTGTGCAAAGCGTTCCGCTTAATACTCAGAGTGTGCAAAGCGTTCCGCTTAATACTCAGAGTGTGCAAAGCGTTCCGCTTAATACTCAGAGTGTGCAAAGTCTTCCGCTTAATACTCAGAGTGTGCAAAGCGTTCCGCTTAATACTCAGAGTGTGCAAAGCATTCCGCTTAATACTCAGAGTGTGCAAAGTCTTCCGCTAAATACTCAGAGTGTGCAAAGCGTTCCGCTTAATACTCAGAGTGTGCAAAGTGTTCCGCTAAATACTCAGAGTGTGCAAAGTGTTCCACTAAATACTCAGAGTGTGCAAAGTGTTCCGCTTAATACTCAGAATATGCGAAGTGTTCCGCTAAATACTCAGAGTGTGCAAAGTGTTCCGCTAATACTCAGAGTGTGCAAAGTGTTCCGCTACATACTCAGAGTGTGCAAAGTGTTCCGCTAAATACTCAGAGTGTGCAAAGTGTTCCGCTAAATACTCAGAGTGTGCAAAGTGTTCCGCTAAATACTCAGAGTGTGCAAAGTGTTCCACTAAATACTCAGAGTGTGCAAAGTGTTCCACTAAATACTCAGAGTGTGCAAAGTGTTCCGCTAAATACTCAGAGTGTGCAAAGTGTTCCGCTAAATACTCAGAGTGTGCGAAGTGTTCCGCTAAATACTCAGAATGTGCGAAGTGTTCCGCTAAATACTCAGAGTGTGCGAAGTGTTCCGCTAAATACTCAGAGTGTGCGAAGTGTTCCGCTAAATACTCAGAGTGTGCAAAGTGTTCCGCTACATACTCAGAGTGTGCAAAGTGTTCCACTAAATACTCAGAGTGTGAAAAGTGTTCCGCTAAATACTCAGAGTGTGCAAAGTGTTCCGCTAAATACTCAGAGTGTGCAAAGTGTTCCGCTAAATACTCAGAGTGTGCAAAGTGTTCCGCTAAATACTCAGAGTGTGCAAAGTGTTCCGCTAAATACTCAGAGTGTGCAAAGTGTTCCGCTAAATACTCAGAGTGTGCAAAGTGTTCCGCTAAATACTCAGAGTGTGCAAAGTGTTCCGCTAAATACTCAGAGTGTGCAAAGTGTTCCGCTAAATACTCAGAGTGTGCAAAGTGTTCCGCTAAATACTCAGAGTGTGCAAAGTGTTCCGCTAAATACTCAGTGTGCAAAGTGTTCCGCTAAATACTCAGAGTGTGCAAAGTGTTTCGCTAAATACTCAGAGTGTGCAAAGTGTTTCGCTAAATACTCAGAGTGTGCAAAGTGTTCCGCTAAATACTCAGAGTGTGCAAAGTGTTCCGCTAAATACTCAGAGTGTGCAAAGCGTTCCGCTTAATACTCAGAGTGTGCAAAGCGTTCCGCTTAATACTCAGAGTGTGCAAAGTGTTCCGCTAAATACTCAGAGTGTGCAAAGTGTTCCGCTAAATACTCAGAGTGTGCAAAGTGTTCCGCTAAATACTCAGAGTGTGCAAAGTGTTCCGCTAAATACTCAGAGTGTGCAAAGTGTTCCGCTAAATACTCAGAGTGTGCAAAGTGTTCCGCTAAATACTCAGAGTGTGCAAAGTGTTCCGCTAAATACTCAGAGTGTGCAAAGTGTTCCGCTAAATACTCAGAGTGTGCAAAGTGTTCCGCTAAATACTCAGAGTGTGCAAAGCGTTCCGCTTAATACTCAGAGTGTGCAAAGCGTTCCGCTTAATACTCAGAGTGTGCAAAGCGTTCCGCTAAATACTCAGAGTGTGCAAAGTGTTCCGCTAAATACTCAGAGTGTGCAAAGCGTTCCGCTAAATACTCAGAGTGTGAAAAGTGTTCCGCTAAATACTCAGAGTGTGCAAAGTGTTCCGCTTAATACTCAGAGTGTGCAAAGTGTTCCACTAAATACTCAGAGTGTGCAAAGTGTTCCGCTAAATACTCAGAGTGTGCAAAGTGTTCCACTAAATACTCAGAGTGTGCAAAGTGTTCCGCTAAATACTCAGAGTGTGCAAAGTGTTCCGCTAAATACTCAGAGTGTGCAAAGCGTTCCGCTTAATACTCAGAGTGTGCAAAGCGTTCCGCTTAATACTCAGAGTGTGCAAAGCGTTCCTCTTAATACTCAGAGTGTGCAAAGCGTTCCGCTTAATACTCAGAGTGTGCAAAGTCTTCCGCTTAATACTCAGAGTGTGCAAAGCGTTCCGCTTAATACTCAGAGTGTGCAAAGCGTTCCGCTTAATACTCAGAGTGTGCAAAGTCTTCCGCTAAATACTCAGAGTGTGCAAAGCGTTCCGCTTAATACTCAGAGTGTGCAAAGTGTTCCGCTAAATACTCAGAGTGTGCAAAGTGTTCCACTAAATACTCAGAGTGTGCAAAGTGTTCCGCTTAATACTCAGAATATGCGAAGTGTTACGCTAAATACTCAGAGTGTGCAAAGTGTTCCGCTAATACTCAGAGTGTGCAAAGTGTTCCGCTACATACTCAGAGTGTGCAAAGTGTTCCGCTACATACTCAGAGTGTGCAAAGTGTTCCACTAAATACTCAGAGTGTGCAAAGTGTTCCGCTAAATACTCAGAGTGTGCAAAGTGTTCCGCTAAATACTTAGAGTGTGCAAAGTGTTCCACTAAATACTCAGAGTGTGCAAAGTGTTCCACTAAATACTCAGAGTGTGCAAAGTGTTCCGCTAAATACTCAGAGTGTGCAAAGTGTTCCGCTAAATACTCAGAGTGTGCAAAGTGTTCCGCTAAATACTCAGAGTGTGCAAAGTGTTCCGCTAAATACTCAGAGTGTGCAAAGTGTTCCGCTAAATACTCAGAGTGTGCGAAGTGTTCCGCTAAATACTCAGAATGTGCGAAGTGTTCCGCTAAATACTCAGAGTGTGCGAAGTGTTCCGCTAAATACTCAGAGTGTGCAAAGTGTTCCGCTAAATACTCAGAGTGTGCAAAGTGTTCCGCTACATACTCAGAGTGTGCAAAGTGTTCCACTAAATACTCAGAGTGTGCAAAGTGTTCCGCTAAATACTCAGAGTGTGCAAAGTGTTCCGTTTGTTAAAAAGTTTGGGAAACTCTGAACTAAGGGATAGGTTAAAGGTAAACAATGTATTTAAATAAGATAGAGTCATGAATAAGATAAACTAATGAAATCGAAATATCTAAATGTAGTGTGTTTTTTTTGGGGGGGGGGGGCAATAATTTGTTACTAGTGTTGTAACTCCGTTCCCCCGCCGACACTGATGGTGCGCATTAGAGCACCGTTCAACACAAGGAGGATAAGGCATGTTGATTCTACAGGGAGAAGGACTGTCTTAGATCCGTATGAAGGGATCTGCTGGTTATGGGAGTCTGGACTGTCCGGGGCTAAGTGCTGTCCTGCGTGATACCAGTGAACTGTTTGGCGGACCTGGAGCGACACTTGGAAGTGTCTCGGTGGTCCGTCATAGGACTTGTAGAACTTAAGACATTACTCCCTATGACTTGATAGCTGAAGTCTAACTATTTGTGTATAGCTGCAAATACATGCATGGTATTTGATTACTTTCTAGTTTTCATTGAGTGCTTGCATTAGATGCACTAAACTATTAACTCTTTCTCTCCTAATCGACGATACAGACGTTGATTCCATCAGAATGTGGTAAATAATTACGGAGAGAAAAAGTTAATAAAGAATAGGAGACGAAAGACCTCCTCATTATGTCATCAGGTACTCTCTGGAGTTTGTCAAAGTCAAAGAAGGATATGAAAAGCAAAGAATAAACAATTAGGTAACATGATACAGTACACTACTTTACACAGGCAGACAGACAGACAGACAGACAGGCAGAGACGGACAGAGACAGAAAGACAGACAGACAGAGACAGACAGACAGAGAGATAGAGACAAACAGACAGACGGACACAGACAGACAGACAGAGACAGACAGACAGACAAAGACAGACAGACAGAGACTGACAGACAGACAGACAGAGACAGACAGACAGAGATAGACAAACAGAGATAGACAGACAGACAGAGGCAGACAGACAGACAGAGACAGACAGACAGACAGACACAGACAGACAGACAGACATAGACAGACATAGACAGACAGACAGACAGTCAGAGACAGAAAGACAGACAGAGACAGACAGACAGAGACAGACAGACAGAGACAGACAGACAGAGATAGACAGACAGAGATAGACAGACAGACAGAGATAGACAGACAGACAGACAGAGACAGACAGACAGAGATAGACAGACAGACAGAGATAGACAGACAGACAGTAACAGACAGAGACAGACAGACAGACAGAGACAGACAGGCAGACAGAGATAGACAGACAGACAGAGATAGACAAACAGAGACAGACAGACAGACAGACAGACAGAGACAGACAGACAGAGATAGACAGACAGACAGAGATAGACAGACAGAGATAGAGATAGACCCACATAGACAGACAAACAGAGACAGACAGACAGACAGAGACAGACAGACAGAGATAGAGATAGACCCACATAGACAGGCAGACAGACAGAGACAGACAGACAGAGATAGACAGACAGACAGAGATAAGAAATAGACCCACACAGACAGACAGACAGAGATAAGAAATAGACCCACACAGACAGACAGACAGACAGACAGACAGAGATAGACAAACAGAGACAGACAGACAGACAGAGACAGACAGACAGACAGAGATAGACAGACAGACAGAGGCAGACAGACAGACAGAGACAGACAGACAGACAGAGATAGACAGACAGACAGAGGCAGACAGACAGACAGACAGAGACAGACAGACAGACTGAGACAGACAGACAGACAGACAGAGACAGACAGAGACAGACAGAGACAGACAGAGACAGACAGACAGACAGTCAGAGACAGAAAGACAGACAGAGACAGACAGAGACAGACAGACAGAGATAGACAGACAAAGATAGACAGACAGAGACAGACAGAAACAGACAGAGATAGATAGACAGACAGACAGACAGAGACAGACAGAGATAGACAGACAGACAGAGATAGACAGACAGACAGTAACAGACAGAGACAGACAGACAGACAGAGACAGACAGGCAGACAGAGATAGACAGACAGTCAGAGATAGACAAACAGAGACAGACAGACAGACAGAGACAGACAGACAGACAGAGACAGACAGACAGACAGAGACAGACAGACAGAGATAGACAGACAGAGATAGAGATAGACCCACATAGACAGACAGACAGACAGAGACAGACATACAGAGATAGACAGACAGACAGAGATATTAGATAGACCCACATAGACAGGCAGACAGACAGAGACAGACAGACAGAGATAGACAGACAGACAGAGATAAGAGATAGACCCACGCAGACAGGCGGACAGACAGAGAGAGAGACAACAATATCCATTTTATCCTATACACAATTTCTTCTCCGTGAAGTTTGTGTCTGTCATTAGAACTTTATTATTTCCAATACATTTTTATAAGTATCATATTTGTAGTTATTATTACCTTTAAAAGTTGTACAATTTTAATACCATTTGCAAATACTACATCAAAGTCTAGTTGAAAGTATACGGAATGCCGACAGAGCATGTTAATAAAAGTTGTGACCAAAGGGATGCAACAATGAAAAAGATGTTAAGATTCGGTTAATACACTTGTTAAGTGACTCCCTAGAAAACTTAGAGGGGGATCTGTAAATATAATCCATAGAAGTCCTTCAAATTGAGAAAAACAAAGATGCTACTTTTCTCACTAATTACTCTCGTATTCGGGGGATGGTCTCGACCAATGTGTGACAAATCCAATCATAAGCATAAAACAGTTAGGTCATTTTAAATCTATTTCGAATCTTCTTTTATCTTATATTATACAGACGTTACTTCAAAAAAAAAAAGAAGATGGTTACGTCCTACGCGTCATCCATCTAGTCATGCATGTTAACCAATGACTGCCTCAGTCAACCCATTCCATACTCCATGCTGTGAACATAGTGCATCTTTCGAATTTTAATGCAATAGGTCTCTAGAATTTATCATTTTATTTTTTTTTTCAAATCATTTTCATCACATCTCCTCTTTACCCGAGAGTGATTGGTTTTGACAGACAGTATCATCAAATGTCCAATCTTGACTTTCACATACAATGTCATTAATCACTATCCAATTAACCATTAACTATTGATAGTTATACCACTAACCAATGATAGTCATACTACTAACCAATGATAGTCATACCACTAACCAATGATAGTTATACCACTAACCAATGATAGTTAAAATAAAATCACTTTCAAATACATTTTCTTTTTGAAAGATAAATCTAAATATTTTTTAAAATACAAAACAAAGACTGGATATTTATAAGAGTGTTTTTTTTTTAATAAGCTGGAGATCAAATTTTACTTAAATTTATCATTCTATTTGTTATTGTAACAATTGTCAATGCAATTATTTAGAATGGCAACTATTTGCTTTATTTGTTTTACTTGAAGAACAGTTTTATACAATGTTTCTCTCGACCATCTTGCTGGAACTACACAACTTTGATAGTAAGTGTTATGTGTTCTGAGTGGCTCGTAGTGCAGTGCGTGTGCCTGTGTATGAAATGACCAGTTGACCTACATTGTACATTAAAATGTACATGGTTAAGTGAACAGCAAAGAAAGTGTGTAAGTCAGGACTCTGGGTAAAAATAGGGGTATGATTCACAAGATGCTGGAGTAAAGGATACGAACAGAAGATTAATAAAAAATCAATGTGTTCATTGAAACGCTTGTTGTTTTAGTGCGTCCATTACTATAACTGACATAGTAGAGAGCACATGAAGGCAAAAGGATTCTAAAGAATAAAGTTAAAGCATTCTTTAAAATTAACATCCATTATACGGAATAGAAGAACCGTCCATCTTTGTACTCTGTTAACATATAACAGGGAGGAATGGAGAAAGACGGTCTACGAATCTTGCATGTTGCCCCAACGTTTCAACAGACTAAGGGATGTGTAAAGGTACAAATAACACTTATCCCCATTTTCGATCGGAGTGTCATTTGCCGCCATCGAGAAGTCCATAGAAGTCAAATTCTTAAAAGCGCTGGCTGTGAGTGTGTATGTGTTTCATGTGTGAATCGTATTTGCATCTATCTTGTTATTGTACAGTTACGCTGTAATGGGTCAATTTTTGTCAATTTGAATTTCTATTCTATCTAAAAATTATCTCATCTTATCTTATCTAACAAGTGTACATTTTGAGCCTATAAAATATTTTCCCATGGGGCCCTTACAGACGAAGAATGCTTTGTTTTATATCACGAGTACTTTTTTATGCAACGGTAGAGCCCTAATTCTGAAGGGACATTCCAAGATGATATTCCATGATCATTGTGGCACACTCGATAAAATGTCTGTTAGGCGAGACAGGTTAGGCTAACTAGCAGGGGCGTAGCTAGGAATTTTTCATCGTTAGGAGGCCCCGGGGGGTGACCACTTTGGGGGGGCCCTTGCATTTTGAATAATATTTAATTTTTAATGTAAAAGAACGGTCATTCGAAGGCCCCCCCTCAAGTGGAGCCAGGGGGATTTTCAAATTCTTCCCCCCTCCTCCACCACTACGCCACTGCAAGTTATCCTCACATTGCACATACACTGTGGTAACTGTACCCTCATAGTTAGTTAGTTTTTACCAGACAGACAGATAGATTGACATAGTGAGTCAATATAAAATGTTCCCGTTTCAGACGTTGTGGTCTCTAGGGCAGATGATGTAAAGGTCATCTGTTTCTGTCGCCTACGGTTAACGAGTGTGTCATGTGGCCAGCACAACGACCAACCGCCTTTACTTTTCCCCAACTTTTGTCAGGTCCCCATTAGAGCAGGGTGGACTCAAAGGCGCCCAAAGATCCCAAGATTAAAAATCCCAGTCTTCACCAGGATTCGAACCTGGGACCCCGGTTCGAAAGCCAAGCGCTTTACAGCTCAGCCAACGCGCCTCCTGAGTTAGTATACGCTTTGTAAAAAGATGGTATTTTTTAAGATTTACTTTGAACTTTTATAATATGCATTTATCTATCTTTTCAAGTAGGGGTACTTAGGTAATTTTTGACTATATCAAAGGGGTTCCCACCTTTAAAAACTTTGTGAAGCATTGATCGAAGGTTATAATTGTCCCAGGTTCGAACCCTGGCCGCCTCCAGCCTCCACGCCTCCATCGTCTTGCGGAAGGTTTGGTCTAGGATGTAATGATCTTTAAATCAGAAGAAACATTAGGCATGTGTAAAAATAAGACTTGTTAGGGAAAGTAGATTGATCATTTTGTTGGCCAGATGACACCCTCATGAAACATTGGCCGTAGTAGAAACAGATTGGCCGCTTTATATCATCTGCCCCATCGAGTGCAAGTGAGCGTTTATGAGTAAAATTAATATATAAAAAAAAATAAAAGCGCAACTATCATATTATATATAGCATGCTTAGTGTAAAGTAGATTTCCCCTTTCAGACCTTGTCGTCTATAGGGCAGATGATGTAAAGGTCATCTGTTTCTGTGGACTACGGTTAACGAAGGTGTCACGTGGCCAGCACAACGACCAACCGCCTTTATTTTTCTACAACTTATGTCCGGTACCCAGTATTCACCAGGATTCGAACCAGGGACCCCCGAATCGGAAGTTTAACCATCGCGTCTCTATGCATAGAGTGCTATGGTCCAATTTCCTTTTTGTGAACCTACGTGGAATGGAGGTATCTGGATGACCGTTTCATCGCTCATCAAACTCAGTTCGAGTCAGGAATCAAACTACCATTTTTTGGTAGTTAGATAGCCGTGGTTTATGCCTCTAAGCCCTAAACCACACTTTTTGTTTTATTTCCTCCTTTAAATAGAAATGCTAATTTCAAATTATATGATACAGACGTCACTGGTTTTCCTGGCTAGCTCAGGCAACCCATTCCATGCTCTAATAGCACTAGGGAAGAAGGAGCATTTGTACAATTTTGTCCTAGCATATGGAATGAGGAATGTGCCTTTATCTTTGTGTATTTCTGAGTATTTTATTAAATTTTGTTTTTGTATTTGAAGATTATGGCTCAGTGTTTTATGTATAATTGCTACTTCACTTTTGAGTCTTCTGTCCTGAAGGCTTTCTAAATTTAGTGATTTTACTATAGGTGTTACTCTAGTCAAATGTGAATATTCATTTGTTATGAATCTCACTGCTCTATTTCGTGTCTGTTCCAGTTTATTAATCAATGATTCAAACAAATACTGACATATAATTCAAAGGTCACAGCTTAGCCAGAGATGTGATATTTAAAACGGGAAATCCCGATGTGAGTAACGTTTTTCCCTTGTAATTTCGCTGTTGCTTTTTTTTTCTAGAATTAAGTAATCTGGTCATAAACATAGACTACACCTACGATTCACGTTAAATATTGCTTGAATTCGACTTAAATCTAGTAATTACAGAACTGAATTACTTCTCGATCAGTAAGTAGCAATTAGGTATTACATATTGTTTGTTGTACTGACTTAGATTACATCTAAATAACATCGTGAGAATGTGTTTATGTCATTCAACTTAAACTATCTTTTTATAGTTCCAAGTTTATCTATTGGAGACTTTAATAATAATGGCAAAGTCCTCGATTCCGGAGACTAAGGATGATAGCAGTGTTTCACATGACTACGCAAACCCAGTCGCGACCTGTATATTTTTCCGCATCTAGTGTAGACAAGGCCGTTTGCAGCCGGTGCTGTATTTGTTTTCTTTCCGTCTTCTACTATTGTCTGCAATAATTTTCTTTTGGGTCTCAAATGTTTGTCCTGCGGTCTTTGGAAATTTTAACGATAAACTATACAATGTCAAGGACGTTTAATTAATCTTCACTGCTGCCAAATAAAATAAAATGAGCCTTATTATTATTATTAATTATTATAAAGCATTGATTTGTAAAAGTATGTTTTTATTTTGCTTGTCTTATGTTTGAGTACAATCTTTACTTAACTGTCACATAGGTAGCTTCTTCAGTAGAGCCTTGGCCCTAGGATCAACTTTAGATCAATATTAGCTCCACCAGTAGACCACAAAAACACCTTCATCAAAACTGCCACGTCGAATTCAAGAACTACATTAGCCTTTGTCTAGGAATAGCTCGATGACGGTTCGACTTGCACTAGTATCAACAATGCACCAAGACAAACACAGACATTACTAGGATAAGCACCAACACTGACACTGTGATCAACTTTTATCTACTAGGATAAGCACCAACACTGTTCCTTGGATCAACTCTTATCTACTAAGATAAGCATCAATACTGGTCCAAGGATCAACTCTTATCTACTAGGATAAACACCAATACTGGTTTTAGCATCAACTCTTATCTAGGCCTACTAGGATAAGCACCAACAATGTTCCTAGGATTATCTCTTATCTATTAGGATAAGCACCAACACTGGTCCTAGCACCAATACTAGCCCCGGGAACAACTCTTATCTACTAGGATAAGCACCAACTCTGTTCCTAGGAACAACTCTTATTTACTAAGATAAGCACCAACACTGTTCCTAGGATCAACTTTTATACTAGGATAAGCATCAATACTGGCCCTAGGATCAACTCTTATACTAGGATAAGCGCCAACACTTTCCCTAGAGTCAACTCTAATACTAGGATGAGCACCAACTCTGGTCCTAGGATCATCTCCGATATGAAGATAAGCACCAACTCTGGTCCTAGGATCATCTCCGATATGAAGATAAGCACCAACTCTGGTCCTAGGATCATCTCCGATATGAAAATAAGCACCAACTCTGGTCCTAGGATCATCTCCGATATGAAGATAAGCACCAACTCTGGTCCTAGGATCATCTCCGATATGAAGATAAGCACCAACTCTGGTCCTAGGATCATCTCCGATATGAAGATAAGCACCAACACTGGGGCCAAAATAAACCTACCCAAAGAATAGATCAAAGGCAGTAAGACCACGGTTGCCAATTAGTTCTGTACTTTGTTGAGAGTCTCCTTCACAGACAGGCCAATCTTTTTACAAAGCTTATATCAACTCACCCTGTCTGTCTGGTAAAAAGTTTGTACACTTTATTTCTTCCCCCTACAAAATCTTGGATTAAGCTGAAATTTTTCACATTGCCTGACAACCAAAGAATCAATTTTTGAAAAGATTTAACCAATTAGTTAATTAAATTTTTGTAATTAATTATTTTGTTTGTTATCTTGAACAAGGAAAAGAAATCATACATGACAGGTGTGATGTTATAAGCTGAATTAGTTCCCTTGAAGACTAACCTATTATTGAATATTTTTTTATGCATTAAAAAAAAAACTATCATGTAAACATTCACCAAGATACCCCTCTCTTCCCTCCCCCTTTCCCAACTGGTCCAAACAAGTGACAGGATCATAGCGCATTGAGAAAGCCAAACAAAAAACAACAAAGCTTATATTAAGTGTATTATTTGGGATCTTTCATGTCTTTATATGCATGTTTGACCTAGACTTGAATAAATCTGTGCGATTATAAATATCTTTACCAATTGTTGTTGTTTTATCTTTTGAAGTATTTTTTAAAAATGTTTTTCTTGTTAATCCTTGATGTGGATTTCCGGTCGCTTGTTTTTTTTTTCTGCCGCGCCTGCTTTCCCCTGGTACTGTCCCCTGTAGGAAGGTCTGCGACTAAAATACAACTAAAGTAAGTATCGTTGTTTTAAGAAAAAAGAAATTATTTTTGCAGTATTTTAATCAATCTCTTAAAAGTAGGACACTTTCTTTGTATTGTTCTCAATAAGATGAGCGCCTCGGCGTGACTCAATCTGGAGTCTCTTTTGTTTATTGTGCGCTGACTAGCCACCAACTAATCGCTAGCCTCTTCCCACTGTCGCAATAGAAGCACACACACACACACACACACACACAAACTCCATTACACCGCTGCATGACGCAATGCCTTGAATTAATCAGTAAAAGTAACTGAAAAATCTGTCGCAAAACGTCTTACATGACCAGAGCCTAAGTCACAAACCACAATGTACTTGTCTTCAGACCTCGCGCCTTTTTGGTAAAATAACCTTTGGCCTATTATCGATCAGGGCCTTTAGGCTATCCACTGCTGCAGAAGACAAAGACAGAACTCCACTTATCTTACAAATTACAGACGACCCTGCAAATAAGACGATAGCAATGTCCTACGCGTATCTAGTCACGTGTCATTCTAGTCGTGCATGCTAATTAGAGACTTATAATCTGCTAAAACATATTTTCCAGGTAGATTCAGGCAACCCATTCCATGCTTGAATAGCGCTAAGGGAGAAGGAGCACTAACATGAATTTGTTCTAGCGTATGGAATAAGAACTGTGCCTTTATCTTTGTGTCTTTTTGAGTATTTTTATAGTTTTAGACCATGCAAAGTTCTGATGCAACTTCAATTTTTTTTTTCCTGAAAGCGAAAAATCTAATTTTTAAAATCAGTTATGCAAGCAGTTTTTTTAAAGAGAAAAAGCTAATTAGTATGCATTATAAAGTTAGAGCTAATTTAAAACGAATAGCAATCTTATAAACTTCATTTTCTTGAAAATTAAAATTGTGCGTTAACAATTAGAATTCGAATAAAAGATTAAGCCTTTTGTATTTTTAGGTTCATCAATTTTCGATTGTTTATGATTTAATACTTGTGAATTTTGAGAAGTTACAAATAAAAAAAAAATTGGAAAAAAAAAAAGCCCACAAAAGAGGCAAGATGGCCCATACAAGAGGCACATTAAGCCCACAAAAGAGGCAAAGAGAAGAAAAGAGGCCTAAGGCCCAAGGATTCCTATGATGATAAAGCTAAAATTGAATAGCGCAAATTCTGAGGTTTCCTTTTTTTTAAAAAAAAAAAAAAAAAAAAATAAGCCTTTTCAAAACAATTACATTATTTATAGACCAGGAGAGGCTCGGTAAAGCGCTTAGCTTCCGAACAGAGGTTCCTGGGTTCGAATCCTGGTGAAGACTGGAATTTTTAACTTCGGAATCCTTGGGCCCCTGTGAGTCTACCCAGCTCTAATTGGTACCTGACATTATTTGGGGAAAAGTACAAGGCGGTTGGTTGTTGTGTTGGCTACATGACACCCTCGTTAGCCGTAGGCCACAAAAACAGATGAACTTTACATCATCTGCCCTATAGACCACAAGGTCTGAAAGGGGAACTAGTTAGGCCAGGTTCACATCTTTCATTTGGATGTTCTTTCTGAAAATATTGAAGCCTGCCTGGGTGGACCACTTCGGAAGCCGATTTTAAGTTTGTGTTTCCACACAAACTGTCTTTGTAACCTTGTTTAAAGTATATTTTTTACAGCCTAATATGTTCTATCCCTTATCAATGTCTAGATCTGTCCGTCTGTCTCTAGGTGGACCACTTCGGGGGCCGATTTTAAGTTTGTGTTTCCACACAAACTGTCTTTGTAACCTTGTTTTTATTTTGTTTGTTGTTGTTGTTTTGGAATTGTATGGGATTGTAATGAAACAACAGATACTAGTATACCAATAACATGGCTTTATTCAATCAGATCAGACAACAGTAAACATTGTACGATTCCAACAGATCTCATATCACAATGTTATAGTACTATAAAGTACACTGGACATGACCTTCTGACACGCTGGACACCCGCACATAATAAACAACTCAGTTACACACAGTAATACTTGTAAAAGACTGCATTTAAAATTCTTTTTGTAATATCAACCATACATCCAAGCATGATGCCCCGGGAGCCACCCTCAGAGACGTAGTGAAATGGGGCAAGGGGCACGATGCCCCGGGAGCCACCCTCAGAAAAGTAGTGAAATGGGGCAAGAGGCATGATGCCCCGGGAGCCACGCTCAGAGACGTAGTGAAATGAGGCAAGGGGCACGATGCCCCGGGAGCCACCCTCAGAAAAGTAGTGAAATGGGGCAAGAGGCATGATGCCCCGGGAGCCACGCTCAGAGACGTAGTGAAATGGGGCAAGGGGCACGATGCCCCGGGAGCCACCCTCAGAAAAGTAGTGAAATGGGGCAAGGGGCACGATGCCCCGGGAGCCACCCTCAGAGAAGCGCCAAAAAATTATTGTAGATATTTTAGTGAGGTAATAAATTAAATAAAGTTATTTTTAATTATATTATTATTAAATACTTATTATAAGCCTATATTTCTATGTGATGTTTATGGTAAATGGGGAGGGGGCGCCTGTAAAGTTTCTTGCCCTGGGCGCACGTTTTTAAGTACGCCTCTCCATACAGGATGACCCCAATTTGATTTTGTTACATTCAAACAACGGGAGAGGATGGCGTACAATATGATATTCTTGAATCCGGTCTACTATTGTTACTCTGATTAAATTTGAATACTCATCGGTTGTTAACTAAACGGCTCTTCTGCATCTGTTCTAGTTTCTTTGTTTTCTTGATTGGAAGGGTCCCAAACAGAGGATCTAACAAAAGCTTATTACGTGGTTATTGTAAAAAAAACACAGTTTTCAGTAGAAATTAATCAGGCCGTATGAATTAAGCAACAAATTAAATTCAAAAAGCGAATAATGACGACTTTTATTGATGTTTTGATCCATTTACTTAACGCACGTAAATATGAAAACATTATTAAGATTTAGATATACCAGTCAGAAAAGACAAGATAGAACATATTGGTTTATTAAATAGGACATTTCTAATATATAAATATATATATATATATATATATATATATGTGTGTGTGTGTGTGTGTGTCAAAGATTGATATTTATGAAAGCGATGTTCGATACTCCATTGAATTAAACCATTGACTCTTCATCCACTTGTGAACTAGAAACATCGTCTAGTCTGAGCAAGTCAGAGGTGTGTTTTCTCATATTTGTCCACATCTGACGGTTGCTTCGCTCGTCATCTATCTCGGTAGGTGATTTAGAGGCTGTGGGGGGAGAAAAAAGATAAAAATCATAAAAATGTCCACATTAATCCTCACATCAATCATAATGTTAATCATGACATCAATCATAATTTTCATTATCACATCCATTCTCACGTGACCTGTCATATCAATCAGCATATCAAACCGCATACCAATCATCAAAACATTCATGTCAATCATTACATCAATCATCAATCACACCAATCAATGTATCATACATCACATCGATCATCATATCAATCTAAATATAAATCATCATATTAATCATTGCATACATTATAAATCGCTCCTAACACCAAGTAAATCGGCATGTTCATCTCCTAATCTGTTAGGGTGTTTGTTCTTGTTGTTTTTTTCAAGAAAAAAGAAGTTTTAAAATTATGGCAAAAAATTAAAGGACTACATTCAATCGAGAAACCATAAACCAAAATAAAAGCTACTATAGCTACCAGTGAGCAAAAACTAAAACCAGAAACTAAAACAAGCAACTCTTTAGTAAAAAGTAACTCAAGCAGACTTTTACAAGAGAGTACCATAACAAACCATTAGAAGAAAATACAGCTAACCAACATTCAGTAGTAATTATGTGAAGCACAAACCAAAAACAATGTCTACCAGGCGGAGGTTCCCTAAATCCTCCTATAAGGATCTGAGACATGGACACTTTACAGGAAGCAACCAAGACTACTTGAGCACTTCCACCAAAGATGCTTGAGCTCCATCATGGACATACGGTGGCAAGACCGCACTGCAAACAGCGATATCCTTGCAAACGCCGGTATGGACAGTATAGAAGGACTTCTTATGGTCCGACAGTTACGCTGGGCAGTGCACGTATCCTATATGGGAGACGATCGTACGCTAAAGGCAGTCTTTTTTTGGTGAGCTAATAAGGTGGTCGACGTAACAAAGGCGCCCCACGGAAACGCTTCAAAGACCAGCTCAGGCGCCAACTTGACTTGCGGCTTCAGAACGAGACAGCTGAAGGTCACTCACAAAGGCCGCGGGATACACATTTGAGACCAAAAGAAAATCCGCTGCCGAGGACAGACGCAAACGGCGAAAAGAAATTCTAAATCGACCACTTGCTGACAATGGTTATGCTTGCCCTGGATGTGGCAAAATATGTAGGTCACAGCTGGGACTGCGCAGCCATGGGAAATACTGCATTCCTCACTAATCTTCGGACTTGAAGACAAGCCTTATTATGTGAAGGAACTCTATAGAAGAAAGGTTAAGAGTCAAAAAGCACCGCCCTCAGCTTTGGGGGTACAGAGTTCAAACCTATTTTGACAAAGTTATCAACAAGCCTTGGAGATGCATATCACGATGTTGCAAGTCGGATAACGAAAGCAGGAGCTGTCTTCCCCAAAACTAGGTCACATCTGGGCAAACTAATCAAGACCAAGATCCACCTCTATCATGCAACAATCGTTTCCAGGCCGGTTTTAGGCTGATTTAACCGATTGCTCCGATTGGGCCTCGTGCCTGGTACGGACCCGCTTTTGCATGAGGGACGATCGGGACGAGGAAATGAGAGAGACTACTGGTCCTTGTGCGGCATTAGGTCTGTCCTTGTACCGGGACAAGGCGACCTTACAACTCACTGCTCGCTTCCTCTTCCGAGCTCTAAGGGACTAATTCTCAGCATGGTTCGCTACTAATGGGGTTTCTGATTTGGTAGGGATTCGCTATTTACATTAAGCATATCACTATCAGTCACGCTCTTGTGACGAGCTTTTAAAGATGTAGGTCTAAGGTTAACATATTTAGTGTAGGCACCTATTGCGTTTGAGTTGCTTCTGATGTATGTTGTTCAACAAATGTTTGTATCATGATCTAATTAACAGTAATAGTTGTGGTTGTAAAAAAAAAAAGATATAAAAAGGGGGCCCCGCAATCCGTAAGGCCGGCTCTGATCGTCCAAACGGCCACCTACGCTTGCGAGACATGGAAGTCATCCATTAAGGCTGAAGTGAGGTGGCTCAACAGAGATGGTTGAGAATAGAGTAAAATGGTGGCCCAACGACGTAGATTCACGTGACATGTCCTTTGGCAAGACGAAACATGTTGACAAAAGTCAGCCATAACAAGGAAGCAGATAAGAGAAAAGCGAAACCAAGGCAGTCCGCGTACAACATGGCGTCGCACCTTTTTAGAAGACCTAAAATCGGTGGGTACCTTTGGGAAGATGCTTTGGAAGTCGCCTATGACAGATCTCTATGAAGAAAGCTTGCTGCCCCAATGCGACGAACGGCGCGAGAAGTTCTAAGTCTAAGTAAGCTATAAGCAGTTATGCTGGTCACATGGACACTCTAGTTGACCATTTTCCACAGAAACTGGTAGATTATTTTTATATCAGTCTTCCACATTGACGCAATGTCTTGCAAGATAAAAAAAAAATTAAGGGAGTGTAATCTTAAGTTTAGACGCTGGAAGTAATTCTCTGCCCTTGGACTTGATCCATTCTGCAATGAAATTCATTGAGATCACGAGAAGTTAACGTTGTCCTGATATACTTACTGTCGTCTGCTCCGATCACTAAAGGCCCCTTGACATTCGACGCTCCAGCAAGTTGAAATGGACCTCTAGATGAGGAAGGTTCCATTAAGTTCTTCTCGCTGTACGGCTTTGGAGGATCTGTTCTATTCTGAAGAGCTTTAATCATTGGAACTACCTTGACTGCGGTCTGTATAGAGAGAATACGTGCGTTTAATGGGCTATCAATAAGGTCATACTTATAAGTCTGTATATAGAGAATACGTGCGTTTAATGGGCTATCAATAAGGTCATACTTATAAGTCTGTATATAGAGAATACGTGCGTTTAATGGGCTATCAATCAGGTCATACTTATAAGTCTGTATATAGAGAATACGTGCGTTTAATGGGCTATCAATGAGGTCATACTTATAAGTCTGTATATAGAGAATACGTGCGTTTAATGGGCTATCAATGAGGTCATACTTATAAGTCTGTATATAGAGAATACGTGCGTTTAATGGGCTATCAATGAGGTCATACTTATAAGTCTGTATAGAGAGAATACGTGCGTTTAATGGGCTATCAATAAGGTCATACTTATAAGTCTGTATATAGAGAATACGTGCGTTTAATGGGCTATCAATGAGGTCATACTTATAAGTCTGTATATAGAGAATACGTGCGTTTAATGGGCTATCAATGAGGTCATACTTATAAGTCTGTATAGAGAGAATACGTGCGTTTAATGGGCTATCAATGAGGTCATACTTATAAGTCTGTATATAGAGAATACGTGCGTTTAATGGGCTATCAATGAGGTCATACTTATAAGTCTGTATATAGAGAATACGTGCGTTTAATGGGCTATCAATGAGGTCATACTTATAAGTCTGTATAGAGAGAATACGTGCGTTTAATGGGCTATCAATGAGGTCATACTTATAAGTCTGTATAGAGAGAATACGTGCGTTTAATGGGCTATCAATGAGGTCATACTTATAAGTCTGTATAGAGAGAATACGTGCGTTTAATGGGCTATCAATAAGGTCATACTTATAAGTCTGTATATAGAGAATACGTGCGTTTAATGGGCTATCAATGAGGTCATACTTATAAGTCTGTATATAGAGAATACGTGCGTTTAATGGGCTATCAATAAGGTCATACTTATAAGTCTGTATATAGAGAATACGTGCGTTTAATGGGCTATCAATAAGGTCATACTTATAAGTCTGTATAGAGAGAATACGTGCGTTTAATGGGCTATCAATAAGGTCATACTTATAAGTCTGTATATAGAGAATACGTGCGTTTAATGGGCTATCAATAAAGTCATACTTATAAGTCTGTATATAGAGAATACGTGCGTTTAATGGGCTATCAATAAAGTCATACATATTATTCTGTATATAGAGAATACGTGCGTTTAATGGGCTATCAATAAGGTCATACTTATAAGTCTGTATATAGAGAATACGTGCGTTTAATGAGCTATCAATAAGGTCATACTTATAAGTCTGTATATAGAGAATACGTGCGTTTAATGGGCTATCAATAAGGTCATACTTATAAGTCTGTATATAGAGAATACGTGCGTTTAATGGGCTATCAATAAAGTCATACTTATAAGTCTGTATATAGAGAATACGTGCGTTTAATGGGCTATCAATAAAGTCATACTTATAAGTCTGTATATAGAGAATACGTGCGTTTAATGGGCTATCAATAAGGTCATACTTATAAGTCTGTATATAGAGAATACGTGCGTTTAATGGGCTATCAATGAGGTCATACTTATAAGTCTGTATAGAGAGAATACGTGCGTTTAATGGGCTATCAATAAGGTCATACTTATAAGTCTGTATATAGAGAATACGTGCGTTTAATGGGCTATCAATAAGGTCATACTTATAAGTCTGTATATAGAGAATACGTGCGTTTAATGGGCTATCAATCAGGTCATACTTATAAGTCTGTATATAGAGAATACGTGCGTTTAATGGGCTATCAATAAGGTCATACTTATAAGTCTGTATATAGAGAATACGTGCGTTTAATGGGCTATCAATAAGGTCATACTTATAAGTCTGTATATAGAGAATACGTGCGTTTAATGGGCTATCAATCAGGTCATACTTATAAGTCTGTATATAGAGAATACGTGCGTTTAATGGGCTATCAATAAGGTCATACTTATAAGTCTGTATATAGAGAATACGTGCGTTTAATGGGCTATCAATAAGGTCATACTTATAAGTCTGTATATAGAGAATACGTGCGTTTAATGGGCTATCAATCAGGTCATACTTATAAGTCTGTATATAGAGAATACGTGCGTTTAATGGGCTATCAATGAGGTCATACTTATAAGTCTGTATATAGAGAATACGTGCGTTTAATGGGCTATCAATGAGGTCATACTTATAAGTCTGTATAGAGAGAATACGTGCGTTTAATGGGCTATCAATAAGGTCATACTTATAAGTCTGTATATAGAGAATACGTGCGTTTAATGGGCTATCAATGAGGTCATACTTATAAGTCTGTATATAGAGAATACGTGCGTTTAATGGGCTATCAATGAGGTCATACTTATAAGTCTGTATAGAGAGAATACGTGCGTTTAATGGGCTATCAATGAGGTCATACTTATAAGTCTGTATATAGAGAATACGTGCGTTTAATGGGCTATCAATGAGGTCATACTTATAAGTCTGTATATAGAGAATACGTGCGTTTAATGGGCTATCAATGAGGTCATACTTATAAGTCTGTATAGAGAGAATACGTGAGTTTAATGGACTATCAATGAGGTCATACTTATAAGTCTGTATAGAGAGAATACGTGCGTTTAATGGGCTATCAATGAGGTCATACTTATAAGTCTGTATAGAGAGAATACGTGCGTTTAATGGGCTATCAATGAGGTCATACTTATAAGTCTGTATATAGAGAATACGTGCGTTTAATGGGCTATCAATGAGGTCATACTTATAAGTCTGTATAGAGAGAATACGTGCGTTTAATGGGATATCAATAAGGTCATACTTATAAGTCTGTATAGAGAGAATACGTGCGTTTAATGGGCTATCAATGAGGTCATACTTATAAGTCTGTATAGAGAGAATACGTGCGTTTAATGGGCTATCAATAAGGTCATACTTATAAGTCTGTATAGAGAGAATACGTGCGTTTAATGGGCTATCAATAAGGTCATACTTATAAGTCTGTATATAGAGAATACGTGAGTTTAATGGACTATCAATAAAGTCATACATATTATTCTGTATATAGAGAATACGTGAGTTTAATGGGCTATCAATAAGGTCATACTTATAAGTCTGTATATAGAGAATACGTGAGTTTAATGGACTATCAATAAAGTCATACATATTATTCTGTATATAGAGAATACGTGAGTTTAATGGACTATCAATAAAGTCATACATATTATTCTGTATATAGAGAATACGTGAGTTTAATGGGCTATCAATAAGGTCATACTTATAAGTCTGTATATAGAGAATACGTGAGTTTAATGGACTATCAATAAAGTCATACATATTATTCTGTATATAGAGAATACGTGAGTTTAATGGACTATCAATAAAGTCATACATATTATTCTGTATATAGAGAATACGTGAGTTTAATGGGCTATCAATAAGGTCATA
>JAZGLO010001560.1:0-42975 GCA_036873155.1 Biomphalaria sudanica
TAAAAAAACTAAATACTAAGTACAAACTTTTTATAAACAAAATATTACAAAAAATACAATTTTCACATCAATTTCAAATATAATTTTTGTGTTTTTAAAACTGAGAGAACATCTTGGTGGGGGAAAAAAATGGCTGTTAGTCTGAATATCAGTATAGGTGTTCAAGAATAAGTGTACTGGTGTTCAAGAATATCTGTACAGGTATTCAAGAATATCAGTTCAGGTGTTCAAGAATATCTGTACATGAGTTCAAGAATATCTGTACAGGTGTTCAATAATAACTGTACAGGTGTTCAAGAATATCTGTACAGGTGTTCAAGAATAACTGTACAGGTGTTCAAGAATATCTGTACAGGTGTTTAATTGAGCTGGAGGACATGAAATCAAAATGCAAAGAATGAGTTGATGTTGTGCTTCCAGAATTTGTGTGCAGTAAATAATACTGCAGACAGATGACCTATAAATGGCATACGCACCTATAAATGGCATACGCTGCTGACAAATAACCTATAATTGGCATACGCTGCTGACAGATGACCTATAAATGGCATACGCTGCTGAAGATGATCTATAAATGTCATACGCTGCTGACAGATGACTATAAATGGCATACACTGCTGACCTGACAGATGACCTATAAATGGCATACACTACTGACAGATGATCTAAATGTGATATTGATAAAAGATTACCTAAATGTAAAAAAAAATGCTAACAGACAATGTAACATAGCATAATGACATTGGATGACTTCTGAATGACATATTGACATCATATAACTTTTGCGTGGCATACTAACATCACATGGCTTCTGTATGGCATACTGATATCACATGACCTCTGTATGACACATTGACATCATATGACTTTAGTGTGGCATACGGACATCAGATGACTTCTATATGGCATACTGTCAGCATGTTTTTGGAGACTCCATGAAAAAGGCAAGATGGCTTTACACTAATGAGAATGAGATTTCAAATAGCAATCCACTAGTCAGATTAACTTACATTAAGATTTGTCTTTTAATTGAAACAATATGTTAGCATCAAGTCTTATAAAAAATACAAACCAGAATAAAAGGAAACAATTAATACATTTACAATGTATTTACATTTAACTCTTAAGCAGGAAAAAAAAAAGTAATTAGAAAATTAAAAGTGTATATACAAATGCATTTCAATTAAATTCATTTAGAAAATGACCACAGTTGTTTAATGAGGATCGACCAACCTGTCAATATTGCACTGAATAAAGTGGTTTCAAAGATACACAGAAAGCTGAAAGAATATGGACATTGACAAGCAAGCAAGAAGAATGTAAAAGAATCGCACAGTCAGAGATGGTGAATAAAGTCGAATGATTAAACCTAAATCAAAACACTCTTCGTTGAATACCAAATCTTTAAACTAAAAGATGATCAGATCTATTAATGTCGAGAAGACAAATGAAGAGTGGCTCTGAACAAGCTGCCTTGTAATAGAATATTTAATTGTACAACTCATGACACTGACTGAATGGCTTCTAAACTAAACTAGAATACCAATTGCAAATCCAAATTCTTTTCTTATCATTGGTAAACTTTCCCCATTTCATTTCAATTTCTCTGTGCAAACTGGCCATGTAAAAGAAACGCAAGGAAAGAATCTCTTAATTTAGACAGACATTTTCTTTTGAAAAAAATAAATAATAATTGTACATTGAAAATACTATATAGTTTGTATTTGAATTATACTTAAATATTGTCATCTTCAAATTAGGGTAGGTTTAATTCTATAAGTTTATTCCTTAGTTATAATAATCCCTGTAGTCTCCCCTTGACGGATATGGTGATTTCTCTTGCATATGTGCCATATCGTAGACAATATCATCTGGCTGTGGGACGTACAGTGTATTGAGCATATGAACCAGGAATGAAGCAATAGCAGTACAGATCAGCTATGGAGTAGAGAGAAAGTTTTCAATTAGAACATGATATCATCTTAAAGGTTGGCACTGCTGCTGAACCTTCAATTTCAAAGATATTTTGAATGTAAGTAAATCATTCGTTTTCACAGCTTGGTTGTTCTAATTTTTTTGTTTGTTTTGTTTTTCAAAACATAAAACGTAATGTGTACAAGGTATTAGAAACTATTTTTAGTTTGGGGAATGGTAAAAATAGTCTTGTGATTATTTTATAGGGTAAAAAAAAAGGAAACAGTATCTCTTTCAGTCCTTGCCCTTGCGCTTTTCTTTTATACTTTAGGACAGATGATGTAAAGGTCATCAATTTCTGTTTTCGAGGGTGGTTGGGACGTCTGGATGGAAAATGGTTTTTTTTCTAACTAAAATGGGCTTTTTGTTTTTTGCAAAATGTTTGACACGTTTCAGATGTTCCTTCAGAGTTGAAGATAATTTACTTCCAAGTCCAAACCTCACACAAGATGATGGGAAACAGGAGTCAATAAGTCCAAACGACAATCCATCGTGCAAAAAGCACGACCAGGCAGACATCCAACTAGAGCGTAGCTGATGTTTTTGTACCCCACTATATTGATATTTATATTATCTGTAGAGTAATGAGGTTTCTTATTTCTTCTGATATGAAACATAATTGTTGTACTTCTGGTCCCTCCCATTGTTCTTCATCTAGCCAGCTTTTTGCTGCTGAGCTGTGAGCTCTTTGGCAGACTGTGCCAAGGAAAAATAGTGTGCAGTTTTCTTTAGTTGTTCAGCACTGCCACACAGAGTGTTGAATATGTTTGCTTGCAGTGGTAGTTGGGTCTGCCTAAGATGGACTAAGAGGATGTGGTTTACTGTTTCATAAGGGTGGGCGCAGTGTCTATAAAGGGGTAGGTGTGTGGTATTTATTTTGTTAAGGTGGTAATTTAAAAGTGTGCCTCCTGTTCTTAGTTGTAAGATTGTTGATGGCTCTTTGTGAAGGAGGGGGGGACAAAAAATTAACTTGAGATTGTTAAAATAAACTTGTAATAGCAGCCTACTATGAGTTGATTGTAGTTTACATAAGAACAATTTTTTGCTTTCACTCTCTCTCTCTCTCTATCATATGGTTGTAAAATGAAGAACCAATTTTCAATATAAAAAAAAAGGTACTTTTATATATAACTGGCTATCTGTTAGTAATCTCATAATAAATCTTTACACAAAATAACGTTTAAGCTGAATGGCATTATTCAAATGTTTTAAATTTTAATTTAACTCATACATTGAACCTTGCGATTTTCCCTCCCTCTTATTATGTAGAAAGTCATTTTAGCAATAAATTAGGTTTGTTAATTAGGCATTTTTTTATCCAAGTAAAATTAAAAGTGTGAAAATCAAAGCATTGCCAAGGTCAAATTTAAAAAAAAAATTAGTTTGTGCTGTAAATAAAAGAAGGTATTTCAGAACCTTGATCTCAAGAAAATAAACACTATTTTGAATGTGATCTGTTATGGTTATATACAAAGGGCATTTCAGCAAAGAAAATTTTACAGTAAAAAGTTATTTCAGTAAAGAAAACCTTACAATACAAAATTATTTCAGTACAGGCAAATGGACTGACCTGTAAGACAAAATAAACCACTGTAATACTGATGACAACGATGATATAGCGATCAAAGAATTCTTGAAGTTTAATCTGACAGCCCTGAAAACAAAAACACAATATGTGGTTAGTGAGACATGCTAAAAAAATTTGTATCAATTAAGGATAACCAGCAAACAAAGGTTTAATTATAGATGTTTTTATAACTAAAATTATATACTTAAAACTTCAGCCAAGAGGGAATGGTTAGCCTTTGCTGGTTACCCACTGTCAGGCACATGTGGCCTTGCAGCATGTAGCTTTGACACTGAACTCACGGCGATAACAACTTCACTCAAACATTTGCTCCAAAAACTGCGTGAAAACATAATCAATGTGACTACCGTTGTATGGTTTCCGATTCCCAGTACTGCTTCCAAGCCAAGGCTGGCTTAGGGGGAAAGTCCCAATTGGTGGAAGTGGGTGCCCTCGCACTGCGGCATGAGAGGCGATGCCATGGCTGATGCTCTAGCACGAGAAGGAGCGCTGGCCGTGCCCACTTTCGAAACACCAAGTACATTTCAACAGGCTACCACAGTTATACGAGAGTAAGTACATGACAAATGGTTGAAATCTCGGGATGACTCCAAAACTGCCAGGGGAGTCTGGCAGCACATGCGCTGCCCAAATCGAGAGGACCCGTGGTGGAGGCTATAAAGGTGGGAACAACCGATAATAACACAGTGGCGTACAGGTCACTGTCCCATTGGTGCGTACTTCGCCTGGTTCCGGACAAACTTTGATGCCCATTGCTGACACTGCGGGGAATCAGAAGAGACGGTGGTGCACGTCTTGCAAGAGTGTCTGCAGCTCCCCAAGCTGCAGGGAGACGTATCCAGTGGTACACTTAATTTGTATGGAAGCTATGAGGCACTACGCCACACAGCAGAGTTCCTTACCAGGGCCTTGTCACCAATTGGAGTTCATCTTAGGTTACCCACCTAGGAGAAAGAAAGCTGAATTCAAACCACGGCTGCCTTGCAGCCATACCCAAACAGGGGTTATAGGTAGTTCGCAGCACACTACACCACGGCAGAGCCTGCGACTTGATGTCACTTTTTATACATCTGCTGCATGAATAGGGGGGAATGATGTGTGGGTACCATCATTCAGACCACAGCTAATGCCAGGGCATTGATCTAATTTCCATGAGGTGATCCATAGTCCCTTCATGAATAAAGAAGACCATATAAACTTCAAACCTCATCCTACAAATGAATAAATATCTCAAATTTTCTTGTAGTAAGTCTATTAAAGATATTTATCATCGTCATCATCTGGAAATAGGTCTCAATGTTTTCTACAAAGATACAAAAGTATCCAATGAATTATAAACTCTAAACTTTTAATGGTGTCCATGCATGTATTCATATTTCTGATATAATAAAAGTCCAATTTCAAAACATCAAGCCTTGAATTTATCATTTTTGTTATCGATCTTTACATAAGATTACACAATCATTTTTTACTGGAGAAATTATTTTACAAACAAACCACATAGATAAGCAAGTTCCTAGACATTCTTTTTTGGTCTATAAAAATATTTTAAATTATGGATACATTCACAAAATATAATTTAACTGGCTTGTAAATTCTTCAAATAAGGACTTGAGGTGCCAATATTATATTTGAGAGTTGTAATGTTCACAGGGTATCTCTCACAGTAATGTAACATTTGAAGGTTTGAAGATGCATATATTTAGTAATACAATGAATAAACGCAGTCTAGAAATTGATCTGTTTAACAGAAATCAATTTCTACAAGCTCAATCAAATCAATACTCCAGTGATAAACAAAAATTCACAACCAAAAAAAAACAACACAAACCACTTATATAAACCATATTAGTAATTAAGGTATCTTGTGTGCTTTTGTACAAAATGTTTGCTCTAATCATGTATTTTTTATTTTTTTTGTAAGCACAATTGTAAAAAAAAATTCCTCACGGATAATGAAGATTATTAGTAAAATTAAATATCATTATTAAGCTAACACTATTAAATAAGACAGGCAAAAAATGAATTAAAAGACTTATAATCACTAATTAACGATTATTTATCAACCAATCAACCAACGACAACACCATCTTGTCTTATTTCCCTTTTACAGTTTTCCATAATAAATTCTAAAAGATTATGTTGGTCCGGCCCCTTTATTCAAACTTTCTTTTTCAAATTTTTTTTTCTTCTATGAACAGACTATTTGTTTACAAAAATGTCTTATCAAACTTTCTTTTCTTCTATGAACAGACTATTTGTTTACAAAAATGTCTTATCAAACTTTCTTTTCTTCTATGAACAGACTATTTGTTTACAAAATGTCTTATCAAACTTTCTTTTTCAAATTTTTTTTTCTTCTATGAACAGACTATTTGTTTACAAAAATGTCTTATCAAACTTTCTTTTTCAAATTTTTTTTTCTTCTATGAACAGACTATTTGTTTACAAAAATGTCTTATCAAACTTTCTTTTCTTCTATGAACAGACTATTTGTTTACAAAAATGTCTTATCAAACTTTCTTTTCTTCTATGAACAGACTATTTGTTTACAAAATGTCTTATCAAACTTTCTTTTTCAAATTTTTTTTTCTTCTATGAACAGACTATTTGTTTACAAAAATGTCTTATCAAACTTTCTTTTTCAAATTTTTTTTTCTTCTATGAACAGACTATTTGTTTACAAAAATGTCTTATCAAACTTTCTTTTCTTCTATGAACAGACTATTTGTTTACAAAAATGTCTTATCAAACTTTCTTTTTCAAATTTTTTTTTCTTCTATGAACAGACTATTTGTTTACAAAAATGTCTTATCAAACTTTCTTTTCTTCTATGAACAGACTATTTGTTTACAAAAATGTCTTATCAAACTTTCTTTTCTTCTATGAACAGACTATTTGTTTACAAAAATGTCTTATCAAACTTTCTTTTTCAAATTTTTTTTTCTTCTATGAACAGACTATTTGTTTACAAAAACGTCTTATCAGAGACTAACCTGAAACTTTAATTGACCCTAAACACACACATGATAAGATTGCCATGAACAATTGAGCATGACAATGTGGTTCTGACCAAGATTTTCTGAAAACAGTTCACTAATTGAGCATGACAATGTGGTTCTGACCAAGATTTTCTGAAAACAGTTCACTAATTGAGCATGACAATGTGGTTCTGACCAAGATTTTCTGAAAACAGTTCACTAATTGAGCATGACAATGTGGTTCTGACCAAGATTTTCTGAAAACAGTTCACTAATTGAGCATGACAATGTGGTTCTGACCAAGATTTTCTGAAAACAGTTCACTAATTGAGCATGACAATGTGGTTCTGACCAAGATTTTCTGAAAACAGTTCACTAATTGAGCATGACAATGTGGTTCTGACCAAGATTTTCTGAAAACAGTTCACTAATTGAGCATGACAATGTGGTTCTGACCAAGATTTTCTGAAAACAGTTCACTAATTGAGCATGACAATGTGGTTCTGACCAAGATTTTCTGAAAACAGTTCACTAATTGAGCATGACAATGTGGTTCTGACCAAGATTTTCTGAAAACAGTTCACTAATTGAGCATGACAATGTGGTTCTGACCAAGATTTTCTGAAAACAGTTCACTAATTGAGCATGACAATGTGGTTCTGACCAAGATTTTCTGAAAACAGTTCACTAATTGAGCATGACAATGTGGTTCTGACCAAGATTTTCTGAAAACAGTTCACTAATTGAGCATGACAATGTGGTTCTGACCAAGATTTTCTGAAAACAGTTCACTAATTGAGCATGACAATGTGGTTCTGACCAAGATTTTCTGAAAACAGTTCACTAATTGAGCATGACAATGTGGTTCTGACCAAGATTTTCTGAAAACAGTTCACTAATTGAGCATGACAATGTGGTTCTGACCAAGATTTTCTGAAAACAGTTCACTAATTGAGCATGACAATGTGGTTCTGACAAAGATTTTCTGAAAACAGTTCACTAATTGAGCATGACAATGTGGTTCTGACCAAGATTTTCTGAAAACAGTTCACTAATTGAGCATGACAATGTGGTTCTGACAAAGATTTTCTGAAAACAGTTCACTAATTGAGCATGACAATGTGGTTCTGACAAAGATTTTCTGAAAACAGTTCACTAATTGAGCATGACAATGTGGTTCTGACAAAGATTTTCTGAAAACAGTTCACTAATTGAGCATGACAATGTGGTTCTGACCAAGATTTTCTGAAAACAGTTCACTAATTGAGCATGACAATGTGGTTCTGACCAAGATTTTCTGAAAACAGTTCACTAATTGAGCATGACAATGTGGTTCTGACCAAGATTTTCTGAAAACAGTTCACTAATTGAGCATGACAATGTGGTTCTGACCAAGATTTTCTGAAAACAGTTCACTAATTGAGCATGACAATGTGGTTCTGACCAAGATTTTCTGAAAACAGTTCACTAATTGAGCATGACAATGTGGTTCTGACCAAGATTTTCTGAAAACAGTTCACTAATTGAGCATGACAATGTGGTTCTGACCAAGATTTTCTGAAAACAGTTCACTAATTGAGCATGACAATGTGGTTCTGACCAAGATTTTCTGAAAACAGTTCACTAATTGAGCATGACAATGTGGTTCTGACAAAGATTTTCTGAAAACAGTTCACTAATTGAGCATGACAATGTGGTTCTGACCAAGATTTTCTGAAAACAGTTCACTAATTGAGCATGACAATGTGGTTCTGACCAAGATTTTCTGAAAACAGTTCACTAATTGAGCATGACAATGTGGTTCTGACCAAGATTTTCTGAAAACAGTTCACTAATTGAGCATGACAATGTGGTTCTGACCAAGATTTTCTGAAAACAGTTCACTAATTGAGCATGACAATGTGGTTCTGACCAAGATTTTCTGAAAACAGTTCACTAGTATAGTGTTAAATATCTTCTTCTTCAGTAAACTAATGGAATAATTAATGAATTGATGGACACACAAACATGTAGAAATTGTCTTTTTAATCTAAAGGTTAGGTAATAGTCACAGCCTCGTTTGAGACTCGCTGTGACATGAAGTGATTTGCATTAAGTGCATTCATACTTGGGGCTTATAATTTGTGATTCATAGTTCATTACTGATTCTGGAAGATATTGCTCATTCATTCATTGAGCCTTTTCGGCTGGATTGCCTATATGTTATTATATCATACTAATAAATGTATTGTCTGCAGACCAATGGGTAACTTAGTGTTTTCTAATATCTGTTGTGCTACACTAGTTATAAGTTCTATACGACTTTGCGCTGACAGGAGTAATGCAACACAAGAGAAAACATGGTTATAAGCAAATAGTGGACACTTCGATAAACAGCACATTCATAAACATCTTACATCTGAGAGTAACAGCAATCAATTGTGACCATTTCTCTCATGGCTGACCAGAATTCTCAGACAATCAGACCACATATAACCATTGTTCTTGGTTACTGTTTCCTAAAATTTCCCACTATATTGCAAGGCAACAAAATTAACTCTAAACATTTCTAAACAATAAATGAAGAAATGTTCAAAAAATCTACTAAAGATTTTAATACATGGAGGCATATATAGCAAGCTTTTTTTCGAATTTGGTGTACATGCTAAGCGACGTATTTTAATAAATAGAAAAAATTTGTTTGCACTGTACAATCAAATTGCAAAACTCTTTCACTTGCAGGTTTTGGTTGTCACCCAAACATATGAAAGAACAAACATAATATATATCAAATGGCGGATTAATATTAAAGCTATATTTACCAATTAGGATCAATGGAACAAAAGTAAAAATAAAAACTGTGTCTGACTTACAGTTGGCCATATATCCTCGGATTTTTGTCCACTTGTTGGATCATTACTTTCTGACTGAGATTTGTACAAGGGACAACTGGCTTGCTGCAGTCTCAGGTAGTTCTTGCAGCAGCTGCCAGGCACTTTGTATGGCCTACTACAGCCTTGGTCAGATGACTGCTGCACATTACACCATACAGATTGCTTATAATCTACTGGGTCATTAGCACCACAGCATTCCAGCTAGTAGGGAAAATCAGAAAAACAAATATAGTTAGACATACATATAGTAAATACAGGCAGACACACAACAAATGCGATGTGGTAAATACAAGCAGACACACTGCCAATGGGCTGCGGTAAATACAAGCAGACACACAGCCAATGGGATGCGGTAAATACAGGCAGACACACAGCCAATGGGATGTGGTAGATTTAAGCGGTTGAAAATGAGCAAATTTCTCATTTCCTATGGACTCGAAGATGGCTGTACAGTCCAATCCTCGCTTTAAAAAGCTGGCCGCATACATGGTATGGGTGTGTTAGGCCAGTTGCAGATAGGCAACATTGTCAGACAGTCTGATAGACAAGATGTCAAAGTCACCAAAGCATTATGCGGAGCTGACTGTTGGACTGATCATCACCTAAACTTATCTCAGCTAAAAATATGCATCGAACCACCCAGACGGCCCCAAGAATGCAAGCATGCAAAGCCCCTAGATGTTGGTCAGCTCACTGACCCAGATATCAAGCAAGAGCTCATCAACAAACTAGACAGTGAAATTAAAACCCTGCACATGAACAAGGATGTGGAAAGCAGCTTAAATAAACTAAGGGCTTCTGTGTACTCTCTGGCTAGCAGCGTCCTCAGTCATCCAAAACGCAAGCACCAAGATTGGTTTGACGAAAACAATGTACAAATTGAACAGCTTTTTGACACACAAGCAACATTGCTTTAAGGCCTTTTTGTGTAATCCAGCTTGCCCCCGAATCAGAGAACGCTACACTAATGCCAAAGGAGAGGTCCAGCGGAACCTGTGACTCATGAAGATTTAGCATAGATTCCAATACACTCTATTATTTGTTTTTAAAATACATTTTCTCGTATAACTTAGTGCCACACCTTCATGAAGGTCCTCAGAACAGTGGACACCAGGTGGGAAGAAACTTCAGTCATTGCTAGTGACAGATTTTTATGGAGACAGCTTGCTATCCAATGAGCCCAATATCGCAGGAGAAATAAGTCTAAATAAGTGAAATAGACATTAAAAGACTATATCAAAATGAGAACCACTCTCCAAATCAAAATGTAAAGAGTCAGATGCTGTAATGCTGGCACCTTTGATGCACCTACATATAGGGTAGTGCCAGGTACATGGCATCAATGGAGGAAAGTAAAAACTATATGACAAAATGTTAGCTCGGTCAAACTCAGTGGCTACAGAAAAATGTCATCTGCTGAGTCATAGGAAGGTCTCAAAGTAGACAATACTGCTTGAGCATTCACATCATATTATCTTTTACAAATAGATGTACATACAAATCAATGAGCATAACAGTTTAAAGAATGAGAATTTATATTTGAAGGGCTTTTTTAACACTTTTTCTTATTTTTTTCCTTTTCTCATCTCCTGTAACTTTTTTCATTCCAATGTGATGGTGAGATGTGTAGCTAAGAGGTATAAACCGCTTTGCTACCTATCAGCTTGACCTGAGTTGTGTTTGCTGATAGCGTAATGGCAGCATGGAAACCTTTTCCCAGAATCCCCCCCGGCTCCACATGTCCACCAAAGAGATTGGACCATAATGCACTGAACATGCTATAAGCAAGCATAAAATATGCCCTTTACAAAGGAAAAAAAATTATTGTAAAAAAAAACAACAAATTAAAAACTGTATCATTAATTTCCTAAAGCTAGTTGTCGAAGTACCCAATTCAAATTCTTTTTGTTTTTTCGAAAATTTAACAAAATCATATTTAGAGTGTGTGTTCTAATTTTATCTCACCTCAGACTGCATGATGTTGACAGCTCTGTTGATTCTATCAGTCTGTATTCCAGTGTACTTTGTAGTTATCAAAGTCTTCAACAATTCATCTTTCACCAAAGATCTTTCCAGCTGAAAGACAATGAACCAATAATAAAAATGTGTTCATTGATGACCAGATTATTTTATTGGTCCAAACAAATGGAAATTCAGTTTGACAACAATTGTCCACCCCAGCATTACTACTATCATAACAATACAGACGCAGACACAAAACAACATTTTAAAAAAAGACACACACAACCAACGCTTGATGAATTGGGGCTCTTATGTACTTGTTGGTGACAATGAATGACTTTGAAACATCTGAAATGAAAGTGGGATGAGTTTTCAGACTTTCATTTCCTTAACTCCTTCTCTCCTAACTGACGATACCAGCGTTGATTCCACCAGAATGTGGTAAATAATTACGGAGCGAAAGAGTTAATGAAGAGTAGCCAAACCATTCCTCCAATCTGATGTAACTGTGACCTAAAGGGTACAAAGTTCACTATAAGAATTGAATACCTTTTGAAAATGAAAGGTTTCTTGAAAATATGAAAAAGGGGGGGGGGGATAATTAGTCTATTTAATCAATATATTTGTATCACTGAATTATTACCATACCAGTTCAAAATATTTATATTTTTTTAATGAGGGATAGTTTTATGCCAGGGTTCAGGTATCTGAATATTTGCAAATTGTACAAACACCTTACATGTTCTGCTATCAAAGAATCTTGTGATCTCAATGCATAAAAAAAAAAAAAATAATAATAATAATTAATGTAGGGGTCGATGCTGCCATGCTTAATAAATTTGTTTAAATGCAGGACAAAAACTTCTCCCGCTGTGACACTACAGAATTGAAGGGTCACAAGCTCATTTTATTTGTATGAAACAACTTACTTCATCTCTATAAATAGCTCCATAAGTAAAAGCTGAAATCGTCAAACCCATAGCAGCCACCAGTGCTATCAAGTACTAAGGGGGAAAAAAAAAAGAAAAATATTTGAAACAACAAATAGATCTAGGTATACAGGTCTGACTAAAGTAAAGAAGTCAAGTATGTTCAATGCTTTCATTATTATTTTTTAATTTTAGATATATATATAATATACAGTATGATTATTGCTAAGACAAGTTCAGTACAGACTAATGTTTATGACTAAACATAACAAGCTACTAATCTTCCGTGAGTAAAGAAAAAACATATTACCACAACGAGCAGCCATTTTTTTTTCAAACATCCCCCGATCAAACCAAATATAGAGAAGGCCACAATAACAGCCCCAGCAGCCAAGGTCAGATAAAGAAGAATCAGATAACGTTTCAGACTTTCATTCTTGTCCAGCTCCAGGTACTCATTGGTCCAGAAGTCCAACCGCAGCCAGAGTAAGACACCAAAGATTGCTGCTCCTATCAGCTGAAACCGAGACATTGAGAAAATTACAGACTCTACATCACTGCGGCTCTTTTAAAAAATGTAAATCTCTTTTACCCACTTATGAAATTTTCATTTTTCTATCAGCTATACAATGCTCAAGTGCACATTATCACATATATAAAATGAATTGTGCATTTTTTTTATGTTTAGAGTTCAAAATTTTAGTTAAAGTCTAGATTTTTAAGATACAGCTGTGTATACTTAATGCAGTGTTTCCCAAGCTGTGTTCCGCCGAACCCTGGTGTTTTGTGAGACCTGAATAGGTGTTCCATGAACTATTGGAATAATTAACTAGTACGCCACCATGTGAATTAATCTCTCTAAAAAAATAAGCTATGTGTTCCGCTAAATACTCAGAATGTGCAAAGTATTCCATTAAGGAAAAAGTTCGGGAAATACTTTAATTAAATGAAAATTAAATGGCATAAAATGAATTGTTTATTTAATTTTTTTTTTAAATCACTGAATGCTTAATAGAGGCAAAAAGATTTTTCAAAATACCATTCAACAATTTTTTTTTAAAGTGTCGATAAAATTATATAAAATATTTAAAAATTTATTTTATTTATTCTGTTGAACAAAAACAAATCAAGAAAATGTTATTAATTCGATGTCTTTCCTGTAGTATATATTTATATTAGTGTAGTACAATTTTAAACATTCTCTCACAAGGTATAAAATTCTACTGGGTTTGAACCAGAGAACATTAGGATGACAGTCCAGAGCACATGCCATAAGACCAAACAGCCATCTATTCTAGATTCTTTCTAGACTGGATTTTTATCTAGATTTGTAAGATTCAATACTTCATTAATGACAATGATAGAAAAGTCTTAATGAGTCGTAGACTTAATTCTTAAACTTAAAGACTAAAGACTTAGCTAGAGATAGATCTATATTCTCTTTAAGTAGATCTAGTTAAGAGTGATCATAATAAAGTTAGTGATCTTAGGCTTATCTTCTTACAAAGTAGATAAGTCCCTTTAGTTACCTTATTATTAAGCCTTTTACAAACATCATTCTATAACATAGAGGTCTAGAGATAATATAGACTGTGTTATAATAGACATACTCACACTATAGTCACTATTAACACAACACTAGAATGTTGATCTATACTCACTAGAGTAGATCTATACATACTCTATTAATATTATAGACTTAGACTACTAGCTATACTACTGTTACTCAACTGTACTAGACTGACTAGGACATTCTGTAAGAATTCAGACTTAAGAATAAAGCCTTTTAATTTTAACATTTTTGACAACGACTTACTTAAAAATTTAAGACTAATTAGTACTGATAATGACTTTCTTAGTTTCTAAGAAAGTTTAGTAAGTCACTAGGTCCTAGTAGAGGTCTAAGACTAAGTGACTGACTAAGTAACTAAGTAAGACTAGGTCTAAGTTACAAATACTAGATTCTAAGTAACAAGTAAGACAGTGAGTTAGACTTTTTAAGTTTAAGACAAAAGACTTTGAAAAGACAAGATCTAGAAGTAAGACTGTAGTGTAAACTGTTAGTAGTGTAAGTGAAGTTAGTAAAAGTAAGTCAATAACAGTAACACTAGATCTAGTAACTACTCACTTCACTTAAAAATCACTAGAGTCTGTGACTGACTAGTGAAACTTACTGAGTAAGAAAGATTCAAAGAATAAAAATAATCTCGATTGTAGACCTAAAACTAGAAAATAACTCACCCATAAAATGCACAAAAAAATTGTTAAAGTAGTTTTCAAACAGAATAACTTTTGATCCGTCCTCATCTTAAGCTTTTAGCGAACGTGAAATTAGATCTAGTTTAGATTCTAAATCATTTCAAATCCTTTTTATTTATTTGTTAAACTGAGTCATGAACAACGTCTATAAATAATGTTACATAGTAAGACTTTGTTGTTAGATCCCACTTCCGCATGACCTCAATTTCGTCCATAAGGGGGCGTTATCGGCAATTAAACCTCTTTTGTGTCTGTTCAATCCCTGACCTAAATAGTAAAGTCACTATCTTATCTTCTTATCTTATAAAATACCTAGTAGTTTGCTTCGATTTCTAGTTGTTTTTTTTTCTTAATTTCTTTTTAATAAACCTTAATGTTTTGCTTGATTTTTAATTAATAAATTGAGATACAGTGGACAGAAAACGAAGAATAGTAAGTAAATTAGCAGCAAAAGGCCTACATAAATGAACCACAATTTAAGATAAGATAATTTTTATTGATCCAATCTAATGGAAATTCAGTTAGACTACAATTGACA
This sequence comes from Biomphalaria sudanica, assembly GCA_036873155.1. Lineage (NCBI taxonomy): Eukaryota > Metazoa > Mollusca > Gastropoda > Planorbidae > Biomphalaria > Biomphalaria sudanica. The sequence continues at coordinate 15,105 of JAZGLO010001560.1, forward strand.
AGTTCAGCAAAACTACGTACAAAAACAATATAGATGAAAAATTCGAACAACATTCACACACGAAACAAATACACATTCACAATTACTAGCGCTTTATGAATTGGACTTCTATGTACTTCTCGATGACGACGGCTGATCTTGTAACACTCTGACCGATAGTGGGATAAAGGAGTTTTTAAATCTTTCAGTTTTAGTCCTAATGGATAGGAGACGACCACTTCTTTCAGATCTTATGTAACAGTGGGTTAATGGGTGCGTGAGTGATTTGGAAAGGCATCTTTCTTGGAAAAGCTCTTCCAGAGATGGTAGCTGAACTTGAGTGATATACGATGCTTTTTTAATTAGTCTATTTATTCTAAGTCTTGGTGCCAGTGAAGTATTACCATACCAGCAGGTGATGGAAAAGTTAATAAGACTGCTGATGGTTACTGTGTAGAAAAGTTTGATTATTGTTTTGTCTATGTTGAATTTTCTTAGCTTTCTAAGATAGAAGAGTCGCTGGTGAATTTTCGTGTATATATTTTGACAGCATTTACTTTGTTTCAGTTTGCTGTTGATAGTTGTACCAAGATATTTATATTGTTGTACTTGTTCTATGGTTTGGTTGTTTATCTGAATTTCCGCAATGTGGTCTTTGTTTTTCCTAAAATCAATAATCATTTCTTTAGTTTTCTGAACATTTAAAATTAGAAAGTTATCTATACACCATTCGAAAAAGGTGTTAATTGTTGAATGGTACATATTTTCGTCACCTGCAATAAGGCCAATGATTGCAAATTTTATGATGGGAGTGTCAGCTGATAGGCTCTGAATGTCATTTGTTTACATGGTATACAATACTGGTGACAGGACGTACCCCTGCGGCGCTCCAGTGCTAAGTTCTCTCGTGCTTGACACATGCCCGTTCACTTTTACATATTGTGGGCGTTTGATAAAAAAGTTTAGAATCCAAGCTTGTATGCTTTTGCTAACGTTCAATGCAGATAATTTTTGTATCATGCGATGTGGTTGGATGGTGTTGAATGCAGATGAAAAATCTGCGAATAATACTCTGGCGTAGTGTCTCTGAGTATCAAGATGATGGTATAGAGTAGTATAGACGATTCAGCATAAATAGTATTGCATCTTCTGTACTTCTTGACGGTTTGTAAGCGAACTGGTGCAGGTCAAGACGTGTTTTGACTTCTTTCAGTAGATGTTTTAAAATCATTTTCTCCAGGCACTTCATTGGAATTGATGTAAGTACTAGGGGACTTAGGTCGTTGTTGGAAGCAATGATCTTCTTTTTGGGTACTATAATTATTTCAGATTTCTTCCAAATGGAAGGTCTTTTATGCGTTTGCCAGGACTTGTTAAAGATAGCACAAATGATATAAGCCAGTTGTTCCGCACATAGCTTTACAAGTTTACCACTTAATTAGTCGGGTCCCGAGGCTTTGGCGGTGTTTACTTGTTTAAATATTTTAATCACTTCTTGTTTATTAAACAGTTCTTGAGACTGGATTATATTGCTGTTTTCAAATGATGCCAATAAATCATGGTGGTCTTTCTCGAAGTTGTGGCAGTCAAATCGGCTGTAGAAATCATTTAGTTCATTGGCAAATTTGTTATTGTCAGCGACGCACATTGGTTATTGCTTAGGTACGTAGCAAGTAATTTGTTTCAAGCCACTCCAACAAGCTTTAGAGTTATTTTTCTTGAAAGAGCTTTCAATTTTTTCCTTGAATCTGTCTTTTCCTTCAAATAATTTCTTTTTAAGGGCTTTTTTCGGCTGAGATGAATTCAGAAGAACTGCTCTTGAACATTTCTTTTCTTGTATAGTATCGCTTCCTTTATTTCTTTGGTCATCCGGGGTCTAATTTATTACTGAATGTTTTAATTTTCTTCTTTGGTACAATCATGTTTTCACAGAACTGGATGTACGAATTGACGGTTGTGGTAAGTTCATCTATGTCAGGGCAGTTGTTTACAAACATGTCCCAATCTGTTTGCTCCAGACAACTTTGTAGCTGTAAAACAGAGTCGTCAGACCATGACTGGATGGACTGTACTTCGGGTTTTGTTGTTTTTAAAACCGATTTGCACGTGGGTGTAAGATGGATCATTGTGTGGTCCGACTCTCCGAGGGGGAATAGCGATCGAGATGTGTAGGCCATTTTTATGTTGCTATAACACATGTCCAAAGTTTTATCGTGCCTTGTAGGACAATCAACATATTGACTATATGTTGGCAAGTGTTGAGCTAACGAAAGATGATTGAAATCTCCCATAACTAGTCGAACAGCATCAGGACTTTTAGTCGTTGCATTATGTACAATGTCTAGTATATATTCTGTTGCTTTCTCTGTGTTGGCTGTGGGTGGTATATACACAAGTATGACGTAGATTTGTGTAAACTCTCTCGGCAGGAAGTATGGCCTGAGATTGATACATAGTAGTTCAATATCGGTCGTACACACTTTAGTTTTGATTTAAATATTGTTGACACAGCAGTACTGTTTATTGACATAAATGACCAGTCCTCCTCCTCTTGTTTTGCCACTATATGTTGTCCTGTCTGATCTGTACAAACGAAACGCATCCAAGTCTACTGATGTGTCGGGAATAATTTCATTTAGCCATGTTTCAGTGATACAGATTAGCGAGCTTTCGCGGAATTGGTAGAAGTCTCAGCAACAATCAAGTTAGTCCATTTTGTTATTTAGTGATCTAACATTGCCCATGACAGTAGGAGGCAGGTAGCCCCTTTGTCCTCTTTTCCTGCTTTTGACTCGAACTCCTCCTCTACGGCCTCGTTTGTTTCGTTTTGTCTGTTTGTTGATGGGCTCATGGCGGTTTGTTATGTATCGGCCATTTTTTTCCAAGATGGCGCGTGTGTACATAGATTCATTGATGATCATATTATTCATGCTATCCATTGAAACAAATTACAAATGCTAAAACGAAATCTAATTTAAAAAAAAAAAAACCCAGAAAGACATATATCCTATTCTATGTGCTATAACACATTCACAAGTGCCCTTTATTCTTTAGTGTTATTAATATAGAACTTGGATCGAATGGGTTGCCTGAAAACCAAAGATTTCAGTCATTGATTAAAAAATTTAAAATGCAAGACTAATTAACATACGTATATGGATACATGTACATGGCGTAAACATGATTATAAAAATCTTTTATTTTGAACCAAAGTCTGTAATTTAAAAAAGGATAAGATATTTATTCAATTAAAATTAATAATAAGGCTTGTCTTCGAGTCCGAAGATTTGTGATAAATGCAGTATGTCCCATGGATGCGCAGCTCCAGCTGTGACCTACATATTTTGCCATATCCGGAGCAAGCATAACCATTGTCCGCAGATGTACCTCAAGGAACAGTCTTGGGTCCACTACTATTTTTCATTTACATAAATGATTTACCAAATTGCATTACTTCAGCAACAAAAGTCAGATTATTTGCAGACGATTGCATAATATATAGAACAATAAAAACAACATTGATGAAACTATAAAAAAATCAAACAAAGCATTAGGATTTATTAAAAGAAATTTCTATAAATCAAATAAGAACATAAAACTAAAATGTTATTTAACCTTGGTTAGGCCAATAATAGAATATGCATCCTCCGTTTGGGACCCCTCAACTCAAGAAAACATTAAGAAACTGGAACAGACACAAAATAGAGCAGTGAGATTCATAACAAATGAATATTCACATTTGACTAGAGTAACACCTATAGTAAAATCACTAAATTTAGAAAGCCTTCAGGACAGAAGACTCAAAAGTAAAGTAGCAATTATACATAAAACACTGAACCATAATCTTCAAATACAAAAACAAAATTTAATAAAATACTCTGAAAGACACAAAGATAAAGGAACATTCCTCGTCCCATATGCTAGGGCAAATTTGTACAAATACTCCTTCTTCCCTAGTGCTATTAGAGCATGGAATGGGTTGCCTGAGCTAGCCAGGAAAACCAGTGACTTGGCAGAATTTAAGTCATTGGTTAATATGCATGACTAAATGCATGACGCGTAGGACGTAATCATCTTCTTTTTTTGAAGTAACGTCTGTATTATATAAGATAAGATAAGATAAGGTAGTCGATTTGGATTTTCTATTCGCCGTCTGCGTCTGTCCTCGGCAGCGGATTTTCTTTTGGTCTCAATGTGTATTCCGCGGCCTTTGTAAGTGACCTCCAGCTGCCTCGTTCCGAGACCGCATAATGCAACCAGGTGCTCTCTTCTATGTCAGCTAAGGCAAGTTGGCGCCTAAGCTGGTTTCTGAAGCGTTTCCGTGGGGCAGTTTTAATCGAAATTAAAAGTAGGCCTATATCAGCGATTTTCAACCTTTTTTGCTCGGCGACCCCTTATTATAATCCCCTACTCTGCCGCGACCCCCACCCACACAGCAATAGAAGAATAGACAATAACAACCCATATTTTCGATGGTCTTAGGCGACCCCTGGCAAATCGTCAATCGACCCCCAAGGGGGTCGCGACCCACGGGTTGAGAACCCCTGGCCTACATTGTTATTAAACTGTTCCCCACTGACTAACAATGTTTTTCACGTGCGAACTAGTGTCATTTCTTGTTAATGGTAGAGGGATTCCAATGACCCCTGAAGTGTGCTACGGGACTTCGTTTTTTTGATTTTCTCGATTAGGAGATTGGAAAGTGTTTTCTTTTACAGGAATTATCGACTGCACTGTGCTGCGGTGAGACGTCTGCAATCAGAGTGATAGCGCCGTCCTATAGGAATCGGTGAGTCCTTTTTTTTTTTATTTTAATTGTTTCACCCAACGTCCCTAAATTTAAAAGTAGGATATACAAAAAATTATGATACTTTAAATTAGATGATGATATAATCATCAAATTTGTTAACTTTAACTCGTTTTGTTTCTTCAACTGCTTTAGTTACGGCCAGACGGTGCCTAGACCATTAAGATGTTATCTTGTCAGGACCCTTAATCCCATTTATCTTTAATTGTAGGCCTAACGCTGTACCCCCAGTTGTATCCCCCCCCCCCCCACTCGATCTTTATTTTCTTTATTTTTTTCTCTGTAATGTCTTTTTTTTCTTCTCTTTTCTTATAATTTTCTTATAGATTTTTAAAAGAAAAAAAAATGACAGCAAAAAAAAAAAATTTAAAAAAATGTTAATATACGTATACATATTTGTATGGAGTCAATAGTTATATAATTATAACATTACAAATCAGTTACACCCGTTGATTTGGTCCCAGGCTATATATACCTATTGTTATTTTTGCCTTCCTTTTTTTTTTCTCTTATATCTATGATAATACAAAGACCCAAATCTAAGTAAACGCCCCCCACCCCACCCCCCCCACCTACATTCCTATGGCAAGCAAATTGTAGTAGCCTATTATGTTGTAGCATTATGTTATGTTGTAGTATTATGTTGGATTGGACCGGCCCATGAATTTGAGTATCACTTTTCTCCACCCCCAACTCCCGCCTTAATGAATGTATTCATATTTACACTGACTATTCTTCTGCTTTGCATTTCTTATTTGAAATATTTGATATGATCTGTGATATTTTAGGGCCTGGGCCCTTTTTTAAAAAAATATTTTACCTTTACCTATCCCTTAGTCTATTGGACCGTTGGGGCACCATGCACGATTCGTCGACCATCTTTCTCCATTCTTCTCTGTCTTTTTGCCTTGTTATTTATTACATCCTGTAAATGATTTCATGTTCTAATAATTTAATTAATTTAATTTAATTTATTTATTTGCAATTCTGGTTGCTCCCCCCCCCCCCTTTCCCCTTCCGTCACTGCCCTACAAAAATAATTCTACATACAATTCATCAGAATGTGGTAAATAATTACAGAGAGAAAGAGTTAATTCGTTGTTGAAGTATTTCATGAAACCTTATTGTTGCTCTCTGGTCGGAATTCTTTTTCGCGATCAATCAGGCATCGTAGCTTTTTCTCTACCAAGAATTGATTTTAAAATTCTGAAACTTTTTTTTTTTTTTACTAAGGCTAAGACTGCTTTATCCTATACTCTTAAGCGAGCAATTCTTGTATGTATGTATGTATATATATTTATATATAAATTTTATTTCGAAAACGGCTCTAACGATTTTCTTTAAAATTTCACGGTATGTGCATAATAGTGAGAAAAAAATTCTCAACTCATTGGCCACATCGGGAAAACTCGAAGTCGACCGTGATATCGGTTTGAAAATGGCTCATTATCGAAAAATTAATTTTGGCTAGAATGTTTTATGAATGAAATTTTCTATATGACGTCAATGGGAAAAAAACTTGACACCGCTTACGTCATTAGGCTCACACCAGTACACTAAGACATTTCTTCGCAAACCAGAAAAAGTTTTAATGAATCAATTGGCGTAGTTAAACATTTGCGCACCATCTTATCTCTTTCAGTGCGAAATTTTTTGATCGAAAAAATGGAGTTTTCCGGAACGAACACAAATTTTCAAGGGGGTAGAGTTACTAAAACAACTATAACTTTTTTATTTTATTGAATAATCTAACATATTTGATATTTTTTTTAAAGGAAAATGAATAGACTACAAAAGTATAGTAAATTAAATAAATTTTTCAAACAACAAATTTTTTTATTTATTTTAAACTGAGTACGGAAAAAGAAAATATTTTTAAATTCTTTAAAAAATCGATATATTGAAAAAATTTTACCTTTTAATTAAACTTTTAATCTATAAATATTTAAAAAATTACAATACTAAACACATTTAATCACTTTAAATTTCATAAAAGATTAAAAAAGCACTAAGAAATTATATTATTTACATTTTTCGGGACCCGAGAAATGAAGTAAAAAAGAGGAACCATTAACATAATTTTGTCTTTTTTTTTTTTAAAGTGTTGGTACTGCATCGAATTTACTATCAAAACAAAGAACAATCACTCCCACATCCAGGAAGTTAAAAAAAAAGAGAGAAATAAAAAGTTTAACATAAAAAAGATAGTGAAATAAATATTATAAACCAAGTTACTCACTGAGAGTAACGCCACACTCACCAGCGCTAGCAGAGTTACTCGCTGAGAGTAACGCCGCACTGTACATTGATCCATTATGAAACTATGGAAGAAAAATAATGAAATTAAATATCTTTATGTATGATTAGTTATTGTGTTTTAAAGGCTTTATAAATTGTTTACACTTTAATTGCGTACACACGTAGGTAGCTTTTACTTTGTTATTATTTTGCTGGTGAATTATTGCAATGTGTTTAAGCTTCGAAGTCCACTGTCCCATACCAAAACATAGGGAATGGTCATAACACAACTTATCAATGCCTTACTTGCATAACAAGGGCCGGCCCTAACATATGCGGGGCCCTATGTGAAATGGATTGCGCGCGGACCAGTAAGTGTAGGGATAAGGATAATAAGTGAAAATAAAGATTTTGTATTAGAAAATAAATTCTTATTTGCATTACAATTTTATTAAATGAAAGCTGACGATGCCGTTTTTTTATATTACGCGTAGGACTGGCGTTTACCATATTGATTGACACCCCAAAATGACAATTTTGTCTTTTTTAAGGCCATTTTTATGAGTTTCAGGAGATTTCCAGGAGCTCCTTGAAAACAAGGAGACCACGGGAACCCTATGATAATTATAATGGTTTAATTTTATAATTTACACCTAGAATTAGCGTGGGGCTTTTGAACCTTAGGGGTCCACTTCGGCTGCATAGGCCTACGGCTGCCCCTGATGATATCCAGCTCGCGGTCAACAAATTTTCATCACGATGATGCTTTTTTTTGGTTAACCTATAAGCTCGGTAAAACAGAAGTCATGTTCCAGATGTCACCCAATAAAACCTACTCAGCCCAAAGATCACCGCGCATAGACATCCCTTAAAGCGGTAGATAACTTCACCACATTATCTGGGAAGCATAGTATCAAATGACGCATTGCTTTAAAGAGAGGTTGATATGTGATCAGGGATAGTCGTGCTTTTGGACGCCTCCAAGCGAGAGTGTGGCGAAATAAATCGCTCCGCCTGTCTAAAAAAATCAGTGTCGACAAGTGATTCTCTCAACCCCTCTTTGTGGATCTAAGACATGAGTACTTTATAGAAAGCAACTAAGACTTCTTGAACGACTTCACCAAAGACCGCAAAACAAACAGCGATATTCTTGCAAAATGGTATAAACTTCTTATAATCCGACAGTCGCGCTTTGCAGGGCATTTTGTCCGTATGGGGGACGAACATATTTTTAGCAATCTTTTTTTTTTTAGTAAACTGAAAGATTTTCGGAGTAACAGAGATGCCTCACAATAACGTTTTCTTTAGAATACTAACGCGATGTTTTTAAGTCTCTTAGAAAAAAATGCGCGATTTTACTTTGTTACTAGGTGCACGTTTTACACTATAACGTTGAGATTTTGCATCACTTGATGATTCTTACTAAAGCCATAATAATAAGGCTTGTCTTCGAGTCATTTTCGTAATTACAACAATATTCCCACAATGACTTCGGGTATATATCCTTCCTTAACAAATTATTCATCCGAGCGAGGCTCGGTCACCTGATATTTGATCGTTATGGAGAATCGCTGTGATAATAATAATTTAATGTATAAAGCGCTGTTAACAAACAAAATGTACGCTCAATGCGCTGTGGTAACATTACAAACATAAACACGAGACTTAAAATAACAAACTAATCTAAAAAAAGTTTTAAACAGATAGGTCTTAATGTTCTTCTTAAAAGTATACATATATATATATGTGTGTGTGTAGCATGTTGTCTGTCTGAGATCAATGGGGAGTGAGTTCCAAACCTTTGGTCCGTGCACAGAAAAAGCCCGCAGACCGTAGCTTTTGAGGGAGAAACGTGACACCACTAGAAGCGTTGAGTCCACTGACCGCAGGGCTCTCTGGGGGACATATGGAGTGATCAGTTCGCTAAGGTACAAGGGCATTTCTTTGTTGTAGATACACTGATGACAAAGTTGTTCTCGCTTTCACAGATTACAATGACTCTTCTGAATAAAAACAACACAGCAGAAACATTCACGTCAATAGAACAGACACAACATAAAGAGTTCAGACATATTCATGTCTCCCAGTCAAAGAGTAGCCCCTGATACAGTCTGACCACGTAAGGAACAAAAGAGTTTTGTACCTTTCGGTTGATAGACATAAGTTGCCCACTTCGCAATGACGCAGTGTAGTCATGATAGAACGGGTGGCTGTTGTCTTCCAAGATTTTTTTTCAATTTTGCTGAGACATTGTTGTTTAAAAAGTTCGTTTAAATATGGTAGTGTTGGGCGTGATGTTTTTTATTATGCTCTTTTATAAGGTTGTCTAAGCGGTGGAACAGTCTAGATCAGTGTTTTCCAAACTTTTTCCTTAATTAACGGAACACTTTGCACATTCCTAGCATTTAGGCGCGCAGGGGTTCTCAACCTGTGGATCGCGACCCCCCTTGGGGGTCGATTGACGATTTGCCAGGGGTCGCCTAAGATCATCGAAAATATGGATTGTTATTGTCTATTCTTCTATTGCTGTGTGGGTGGGGATCGCAGCAGAGTGGGGGACTATAATAAGGGGTCGCCGAGCAAAATTGGTTGAGAACCGCTAATTTAGCGGAGCACTTTATTATTTTTAGTGAGATTAATTCACGTCGCGGGATACTAGTTAATTAAGGAAGTAGTTCGCGGGACACCTATTTAGGCTTCGCGGAACACTAGTGTTGTCTTGCCAACAAGTTATTACATATGTTAGCTAGGTAAGCATTGTCAAACAGTAACAATTATCCAAGATCATCTTATGTAGTTTAAAGCTGTAAGGTTTGTATAGGGAAAAAAAGCCGCTGTTTGATTTTGTTTTTGACGGAGTTTCAATGTGGTCTTCAATCAAAAGCTTGTCAACAATGACACCCAGATATTTGTATGACTTCCCTTGTTGTATCGGTATATTGTGTATCTTCAGTTCATGTATCAGTTGTTTGTTCCTTGTGAAATCTATTATGAGTAACAAAATTTTTAGCGGCCCCCGAAAGGGGAAAAGACGCTATTAGTTTTGTGTGGAATGTCCGTCTGTCCGTCCCGTTTAGATCTCGTAAACAAGAAAAGATAGTGAAAATCCGACATCTTAATATTTTGGACCATTTAAAGTTTTGATGCAACGGCTACTTTTTTCTTTTCTGAAAGCGAAAAATTCAATTTTAAAATCACTTATGCAAGCATTTTTTTTTTCATAAAAATACACCACTTTTACAACTATTCACTATTAATAGTAACAAACATGGGAAGCTCTTCAGTAGGGGAGATAGACATTAGCCATATTTTAACACATTTATGCAAATGGTTTTAGATTTTTTATAAAAACACATTTTTATTTACATTTGTATTGCTAAGTTAAGAAAGTTATGTCATATTATTTACTAAATTTACAACAAAAAATGTTTACTTTTTTTAAAGAGAAAAAAATCTATTTTGTATGCATATACGTTGGACATAATTCAAAACAGCAATTAATAAGTAGTTTTCCATATTATCGCGTGAACTGAAGCAGTGATTCAGCACTATGAAACTAAAGGGAAAAAACATTTTTACGGAAATGTTTTTTCTTGAGGATTTGAATAAGAGATTGACCCTTTACAAAACAATTAGATCAATTAGATATTCATTATAAGACATCAGTTAGGCCAGGTTCACATCTAACTCCACATTCACGTTCACCTATCCTTTGGTCTGCTGGATCGCTGGGGCACCACACAGGATCTGTTAACCTTCTTTCTCTATTCTTCTCTGTCATTTGTCTTTCAAAGTCTTTGATAGAATTTCATTCTGACGTTCACTCTGAAAATATTGAAACCTGCCTTTTTACCTGCCTGGGTGGCCCACTTTGCGGGCCGATTTTGAGTTTGTGTTTCCACACAAACTCTTTTTGTAACCTTGTTTTACTTTTATATCGCGAGATCAACGTATTCATCATTAATGCTTATGTGGCAATATGAAAGCATTACGGAGCATACTAATCAGCTAAGGCAACGGTATTCTACATTGCTACGAAATGGTTGCGACAGTTATTGAAAAATATCAACGTCAGTGTGAAGGTTGGGCTTATCTCTGTTTCGCCAAATCAGAAATTTTAGTTCAATCTTTACAAAATCGTACGATTATCATCTTCTGCATCAAGTCTACTACTATAGTTAACAAGCTGAAAATTATGCCTCGGAGCGATATGTTGTTGTTTTTTTAATTAAACTCATTATTAATTATAGACGACAAAGATGTCGAACAGGGTGTATTTTCTGTAGTTCACTTTCACCTTTATAAAGTGCTTCCAACTATGGTTATGTTTTATTAAAGAAATGTTTGACTTCAACACGAATATACTAAGAAAACGATGTGAACTTTGCCTCTTGACAGTAATAAGATAAGATAATTTTTATTGATCCAATCTAATGGAAATTCAGTTTGGCAACAACAGACAACCTCACCGTAACTATTGTACGATAACAATATAGATGCAAATACGAACAACAAACACACACGAAATACATACACACTCATAAACCAGTGCTTTATGAATTAGACTTCTATGTACTTCTCGATGACGACAGCTGACCTTGTAACACTCTGACCAAAAGTGGGATGAAGGAGTTTTTAAATCTTTCTGTTTTAGTCCTAATGGAAAGGAGACGACCACTTCGTTCAGATCTTATGTAACAGTGGTTTAATGGGTGAAGATTATCTTTAAGAATTGTGAGTGTTTTGGAAAGGCATCTTTCTTGGAAAAGCTCTTCAAGAGATGGTAGCTGTGTTCCAGTGATATACGATGCTTTTTTCATTAGTCTATTTAGTCAAATTTAGTCTAAAACTTTGTGCAAGTGAAGAAATCTCACTACAGTGTAAAATATCAGAACATTTTGGACGCGTCAAACTCATTACAAAGCTTTGGAAACAGTGGATAGTTTAATTAAAACACTCGATCCTGAAGAAAACTGCACACTATTTTTCCTTGGCACAGTCTGCAAAAGGGCTGACAGCTCAGCAGCAAAAAGCTGGCTAGAAGAAGAAGAAAACACTCGAGCTCACAAAATTGCAGCGCTTGCATCGTTTTCTATTACTTCTTGCAATACTTGTGGCATTTACTAATATTCTTCGATGAGATTTTTATGACTTTTGTTATCTCTGTAGCAAAAAATTGAAATCCAGACCTACATCCAAGCATACTTGGAGCAGTATCCTTGCAGACTCTATAAATATTTTTGCCAGAGATTTTTATACTTTCCAGAAAGGAACACATTTTGTCAAATAATGACATGCTGTAGAAGTCGTTTCAAGAAGATGGCAAAAGAGAAACTCGTCTTAAAAATCGCCATCTTTACGTAAACCAGTAATTTGTATCAATTGGCAGCATCTTTGGATTTTTTTAAGCTTATAAATCTTTGAAGTGGAGATACGTCCTACAATATATCCGTGAAAGGCATCTACCTCCCAGTGTCAACATTATGGCTGAACCGATTTGTAGATCATGTCGTTGCAGCTTTTATTTATAGGCAACCTCCAATAGAAATCTTAGCAACCTAACGCTGATACCAGATTTGTTGGCACCAGATCTGCAGATACCAGCCCTACTTATCCTTCAAGTGTCCAAGCAACAACGCTAGCCACAGACTCGTCACTGGCTTGACTGAATGGTAGACGCAGCTTAGCACTGCAGCCATACATCGTTGGACTGCACCCGGAGCCTGATATTTAATCAGCTATTCTGTGAACAATGTCGTTTGATACGGAGATAACTAAATTTAGCAGATCTAAAAATTTGGCTCCAATCATTACTACAACAATGTATTTGGCCGCTGGCAACAGTAAGTCATCAGCTATGGTGTCTGGTTTCATAGCTCTAGCAATACTGAGGGCAAAAAAAAAGAAGCTTGAATGACTGCTTTGTTTTGTTTATTGTATTTGCGAGCAGTAAAGTTGGGCTTTCTAGATATTTCAAATAATGTATGTCGTTGTCGAAAAAGCCCGTATGTTTCATATCAAAATGACGTTTCAGTTTGTTCGGATTCATTGATTCCGATAATAGAACTTCGTTACAAATGACGTATTGTGGTTTTTAATCCCTGCTTTAGCTCTTGAAGTAAAAACATATCGTCAAAAATCATTATATTTTGTTTGTTGTAAAATGTTTTACATGTTTCGGATGTTCCTTCAGAGTTGAAGATAGTTTACTTCTTAGTCCAAACCTCCCGCAGGACGACGGGGGATGGGAGCGGGCAGGATTTGAACCCTCAACCATCCATAAATCCGAACGACAGTCCAGCGCGCAAACCGCACGACCAGGTAGCCTTTACCTTCATTTTCAGTTTTTTTTCCCTTACAAAACCATTACGTTTTCTAGCATGGACTATAAATTGATGGCGTATTACTATAATTATTAAACGGATTGCTTTTCAATTGCGTGCGTAAATCTTCACCATAGAAATAGAAGCTCTGATTCCGCAATGGTGTAGCCTTGCGTTTCGACACGTCGTTTGATGAACAGTAACAGCAGTATCTATTCGTGAATGACTCTTCTTCTTCTTCGTTCTCATTGTTATGTTGGAGTGTTCAGATGACTAGACCAATTTATGAGATGAACTGCGCAGTGGTTTCCAAATCAGGTAGCTCTCCATATAGTTTTCTTTTTATTGGGGTGTTTTGGGGCCAGTGTCTTATACGAACCTCTTGGTAAAGAGAGCAGTTTTGAATGACAATTTTAGTTTTAAAAAAATACGTAGCTACCCATGAAAACTTGTGTACTATGGATGGCTGCCTGGTCGTGCGGTTTGCGCGCTGGACTGTCGTTCAGATGGTCCCGGGTTCAAACCCTGTCCGCTCCCATCCCCCGTCGTCCTGCGGGAGGTTTGGACTAGGAAGTAATTATCTTCAACTCTGAAGGAACATCCGAATCATGTAAAACATTTTACAAACATTTTACAAGTTTTTGTAGTAAAAATCTATTTTTTCCGATGATTTTTGGCGGCCCCTGGAAAATAGTTACTCTACCCCCCAGTGGCTCGCGACCCACAGGTTGAGAACCCCTGAGTTGGTCGTAAAGGAGTCTTTTAAATAGACCTACATGTTTCAGTTGTTTCACTCATTTCTAGGCAGTTTCACATTAGGATGCACTAGCGGCCCATGGCGATTTAATTTCGATGTTTTCATTTCAAGAAATTTACTGCCAAGGTAGGTAAACTTGGAAACTGCATTTATTTTCTGTCTGTTTGATGTTTTAGTTTGAGTAGACTCTTATCTACTTATCTTATACATTACAGACGCTACTTAAAAAAGAGAGAAGATAATTACGTCCTGTACGCATTTCAGGTGTCAATCCATGGGCCTACTAGTCGTTTATGGATTTCGGCCCCTCATGTGACATTTTCCCCGGGCCTTTCGTTCAGCAAAGGCCGCCTCTGGGGTCCAGTCTGTAGAGTAGGGCCGAGGTCATTAGTCCCATAAGAAGTTGCAAATGGAAAGCATTTATGCCACAGACTGTAAAAAATGACCCACTAGCACACTTACAGAGTACTCTACTAACACACTCACTCCCATATAATTATATTAGATCTAGGCCAATCTAGGCCTATATATATATATATATATATAGGTCTAGATTCTAGATTAATTTAAACAAAACAAAATACAAAAACAAACAAAAAAACAAGTTCAGCAATAAAAATGATTTTATTAAAATATAAATAGTACATAGTCTATTGTTTTAAAAATCAATATTTTAACTTTTTTTTTTTATTTGTTAACTATATAATTTATCATTTATGCGAAATCAATACTAGCACTAGCCTTTCTTAAAAGAAAAAAAATTGGCAACACCACTGAACAACAAAAATGGCAGCCCGCTTATCATCCTTTAATCGCCAAGGCACTTTTGAAGTATAAAATCTATAAAGTATAAAGGCTATTTTTTTTCAACCAAATCTATTAGAACACTGTGTACATTATTAAATGTATTAATCTTCTGCTTTACAGTACTCGAAGACGCAAACCTTCATTATTATTTTTTATGTTTAGTAAACGCAAAAAGGAATCCAAATAAAAAATAAACAAAGTGCAGATTACTCTTACTCAAACTTACTGTAGGCTTTTACATCTAGTCAATGTAGTCAAGATTCTAGACTCTAGATGATCTAGACTCATTTCTAGATCTAGACACTCTAGTCAACTCTAGTGTAAGTTTTAGATCTAGACTGACAAAACCTAGAATAGAAAGACTATTGACTAGTATAGATAGTATAGAGTCTAGATATTCACATTTGACTAGAGTAGAGTAACACCTTCAGCCTTCACCTTGCTTTTAAATTAAGCCATTCAACTGATTCAATACTTTAACTTTCGACTTAAGTAAATTCACTAAATTTAATTAAAATTTAGAAAGTGAAAGCCTTGCCTTCAGACTTCAGGATAGAAATATTAATAGAAGACTTATTAAAAGTACTAGTAACAATTACTTCAATTAGAATTAGACTACTAATTTTTTTTTTTATATTTTATATATAATCTAGCTTATGATTTATGTCTATAAACTATAACTGTTACTATAGTTCTATAGTGTCTATTATTATTATCTATACTGTATACAACTATACATAAAACACTGAATCATAATTGGCATAATCTTCATTGAAGACTTCAAATACATCAAATACAAAAACAAAATAATTTAATAAATACTCAGAAGGACACAAAGATTGTGCTAATATTATATAATATCATGTCATTGTTTGTTGTTTATGTTTTGTGCGAAAGCAAAGGATCGGACGGAAATAAAAAGTTAGTTATATATGTCTACCTTGATAAAGACAGTCTCGTTATTATCATTATTATTTAATAATGTATACAATAATTTATTATTAATCTGTGACAACAGAACTAAGATAAAGGCACATTCCTCGTTCTATATGCTGGGACAAATTTGTACAAAAGCTTCTTCTTCAACTTACTTCTTCCCTAGTGCTAAATTAATTAGAGCATGGAATGGGTTGCCTGAGCTAGCCAGGAAAACAATGACTAAAATTTCTAGTACTATTTATTAATTAGTATTATCTAGTCTAGACTAGTAATAATAAATAAAAACTAATTAATAAAGCTAAGGAGAAAACAGGAGAGGAAGATACTAGATCTAGATGAATTCATTATATATATATTGTTACGAATGAACAGTGTGTGTGACCCCGGCGAGATGACACAGCACAGAGTGTTCTCTGGAATCTATGCGTGTAAACAAAGACAGGATGTGACGTGCCCTCACGTCTTATTCCATGGGACGAACAGATCTACGAAGGGGGCAGTGTTATAAATAAACAGTGACAGTAAGAGGTCACTACGCGTGACTTCGGCGAGATGACACTGCAGCAGGTGTTCTCTGGAATCGACATGTATAAACAATGACAGGATGTGATGTTTACTCCCGTGTGGTTCCAGAGGATACTAGCAGTGTTTTTGCAATATTGGATAAGCGATTAGGGACTCTATATAAACCAGAGAGTTAATGTGAAAAGAGTCAGTACAGTCGTCGTTACTGTTGTCTACTGTGCGAGACAGTAGAAGAGAGTGGACTTGAGCCGTTACAGTCGATACAGTCGATATAAGACGTATACACTACATGTTACAGTGACGAATTGTTATAGTTAATATTCAATAAAGTTATATAAAGCTGAAAGTTGAGTCGTCAACTTCTTTTCAGTGTTTTTATTTGTGTGCCTATTAGTACATTTAGCCAGAAGATTCAGAAATACGTAACAATATTATATATATATATATATGCATTATGATTCATTATTAATGACAGAGACATTATTGAATATCATAGCCTGTCCTGAAGCTATGCTAAGGCAAATTGGCGCCTAAGCTGATCTTTAAAGCGTTTCCGTGGGGCACCTATGTTACGTTGACCACCTGTTAGCACATCAAAAAAGACTGCTTTTAGCATATGGTTATCCCCCATATAAGATGTACTTGCCCTGCCCAGCTGGAGGTTACTTAAAATTACAAAGACCATGGGATACACATATGAGACCAAAATAAAATATTCTGCTGAGGACAAGCGCAGATGGGTAAAAGAAAAACTTAATTGACCACCAGCAGACAACGGTTATGCTTGCCCTGAATGTGGCAAAATATATAGGTCAAAGCTGGGTCTGTGTAACCATGGGAAATACTGCAATCCTCATTAATCTTTGGACTTGAAGCAAGCCTTATTATCATAGCTTGTCACTTATAGGATGATATTGATAGGTAGTGGCTGTCACCATATCATGTATGAACCACAGTGCTACCATACTGACTCTCTAGGCTGCCACATAGTGGTGATAGTACTGATATCTAGTCTGAGCTAGATATTATTTGATTAAAATTAGATCTAGATTAGATTTTAATTTTACTTAATAATAATAAATAATATTTATAATTTGATTTAGATCTATGAATATTTTTACTTATTAGCTCTAATTTATAAACCTAGCCTAGAATATATACACTATAGTCACTATAAATTTAGTTTCAAGATGCTTCAGGACAGAAGACTAAAAAGAAAAGTATCTATAGATCTATGTCAGGGGTTCTAAATTATATATGCTGCTGCTTGTCTCTTGTCTTGTGTTTCTTGACTTGGTTCCTGTGGCTCACTAGGGGTTTCTTGAATATTAAATAATACTTACTTGATACTTTCTTGGTTACTCAATTATAATTCATCAATACTTGCTTAACTCAAATACGAACACTTAATATACATCAACTCTAACTCCTTATATTCATGAATATCAATAATACTTAAATACTTGATAAAGCACACAATTATATCACTCTTATGAAATAGTAATACACAAAACACCAGTCCATCAACTTATAAATATATAAGTGCATAAATACCAGTCCAGGAAGTAATCGTCCAACCTTCCTGGACCGAGAGCAAAACCTTACTGACTAACACACTCTCTCACACATTCAAAGAAGACTTAATCACTCAGTTCACAACACGTGCAACACTTCACATTCATACCAAAATATTAAACTAACATTCATTCTCGCCATACCTCTCCCTGACAATCTAGATCTAATACATGTCAGAAAACAGATTGCGGTCTCAACAATTATACTTTTAGTAACATTTTTTTTTTGATCATGTTCAAACTGGTTTTCATTGACTTATTATACATCATTTTTGATGCCCAAGAATAAAGGAATTTAAAAAACAACAAATAAAATCAGCTGCATGAGACAATAATTTAACATGAAAAATGAGGTCAAACACACTTGCCCCTAAAAATGAAAAATCCATCAATCACAGAAGATGTGTCAAATTATCCATGAATTTCACAAATTCACATTTTATATTTTCAACGAAAAATGTGTCACAAAGTAAAGTATAGGCCCCCCAGTTATAGAAGATTTGAAAAAAAAAATTTTTTTTTAAACATTTATACCTATTAATATACATCAACTCTAACTCCTTATATTCATGAATATCAATAATACTTAAATACTTGATAAAGCACACAATTATATCACTCTTATGAAATAGTAATACACAAAACACCAGTCCATCAACTTATAAATATATAAGTGCATAAATACCAGTCCAGGAAGTAATCGTCCAACCTTCCTGGACCGAGAGCAAAACCTTACGACCCCACTCCCTTCGCTAAAAAAAATTTGCAAATTATACTTTATCATCATCTTTAATAACAAAACCAGTAAAGTTTTGACATATCATACATCAGTTTTAATAATGATAAAATACTAATAAAGACACAAAGATAAAGGCACACATCTTATTTCATCTAGTTGATCTAGGAAAAATTTGCACAACAGATGCTCCTAATTCCCTAGTGCCATTAGAGCATGAAATGGTTTGCCTGAATAAGAAAGGAAAGTGACTTTTACAAAGTCATTGATTAACATGCATGACTAGATGCATAGGATGTAATAATTATCTCTTTTGAAGTAATGTAATTTATAAGATAAGAGTTACTATAGTGTAAATTATCATACTGTAAATCTAGATTTCTATAGAATAGATTTATTTTATAGATCTATATATATATTGTATTCTTATTCATGTAATCTATACTTATTGTTTGCAGGAATGTCTGTAAATTAATAAGAATAGTATATATAGAAATCTATTACACTGTCTACTAAATCTTAATATAATCTGGACTTATAGATGTAGTAGATCAAGTCTAGTCTTCAATAATGTACACTCTACATTTAAAATATAGTCTAGGACTATGTAACTAAAGTTTATTTTAAACTTTTTAAAATTTATTTTTAATATATTTATATAAATTTAGTTTGTCAAGTTTTGTTTTACATTTTTTGGGGCATTCCTTCAGAATTGAATATTATTACATTCTAGCCCAAGTCTTCCAAAAGATGTCAGCATCCAGGACCATTGAGATGACAATTTAATCCAGAGTGCATACCAATTGACTAGGCAGCCATTATTTTGGAGCTGATCTAGAGACTCATTTTTAAATTGGCCCTTAAAAAATGCAACCTGTTTTCAAACAAATTAATTAGCACAGTACCCAATCAGGACCTAGAAAGCTTAATTTACTAATCCACTTAATAGATTAATCTCATCTCTTCTCCTTGACACTTAGATTTTTTTTTTTATTCATCATCATCAAACTCCATTTGAGTGAGGGCTTGAGAGGCTCAAATCCTCTCTTGCCCTGCTGTTTTGTGTAAAGCATATATGTCACCATACAGGTTAAGAATTTGTGGTTTTCCAGACTTAGACTTGTTAGACTTTTACAGGTGATGCAGGCCTACATCTAGTCAGATCATTTGAGATTCTTTATGCTGATATAGTCACTTGACGGAAATTATTATTTTATGTACAAGTATTATTAATTTTTTTCATACCTTTTGGTCCTACAAGGTCCATGGATTGATGTTATATGTATCTCATAAATAAAAAAAAATGTGTCAGTATTTGTATCCAAGATCTGGCTAACTTATATATGTGGATGGTCATCTGGTATGCACTCTAGATTGTCATGGTGCTGATTCAAACCCTACCCCCCTTGCCATCCTTTGGGGATTTGGGCTAGGATCATTAGGATGAATTTATTTTACTTCTCTATGAACATCTGAAACGTGTAAACCAAACAACTTGGCGAGCTTATAATTTATATCATACAGCTGTTAATGGTTGGTGGAATATAATTATTCATTATCAACTTTATCTTTTTTTCTTCTAGTAGGGTATCTAAAATCAATCATCGACCCATGGCGCTGTGCCTCAAGCAAACCTGTTTAATTAAAATCAAAAGTTTGATGCAGGCTGTCTGCCAAAGGTTTCTGTATACCAGCGCATCTAAAAAGTTGTACTTGAATGGGCTGAAGCAATGGAGAGACACGTGTTATAAGCACAGCTTCTGTAACAGACAGCACAGAGCTTGTGTTAATCAGTTCAAACTTGTTCATAGTTCAGTGAAAACTGACTCCCTAGTGGATGAACAGAACTCTCCAGAAAATAAACAATCAAAAAAGGAAGTCGAACATGTACCAGTAATGGTGACCGAGGTCTTGGAACTATTACAACTGAAAGAGGGCCAGGTGTGTATCTATTGTTTAAATGTATTGAAATTTTCCTGACATATATATATATCTATAATATATAAAGCAGACAGTAAGGCATATGTATGTATGTCCCCCATAGAAATCAATACCGTTTGTCCAATCTAGGTAAAACTTGACATAAATGTTCCTGAGATCATGGCGGAGACCGTAGTATATTGTTACGTATCTAGGCGTTGTTTTTTTCTTTCTTTGACCTGTTGCGGTCAAGAGACGGGTAGGTTGTCTGCCCCTTGTGTAATAAGTTTTTTTTTATTTTATTCGTCAAGCCACACAGACAGTGACCGGTCCTTGACCTGTGTGTGTACCTCTGGTTGAAAGGAGGGTGTTTTTTTTTCTGTCTCTTTGAAGAGCGTTCTAGATCTGGGTGTTTATGACTTTCTATTCTAGAAATTACGAGATATCGACGCGCGGTAGATTATATAAGACCGCTCGCGTAACGTTGACAGACAGACATACGGAGACAGCCGTGGGACAGAATAGCGGAGACATTGCGTTACCCGTGCGTGGTATACCACTTGATCGTGTAAGTTTTTTTTTATTCAAGGCCTTGCTTGTATTTGTAATTATATTTTCAAACTCTTGTATTGTAATATTTTTACATGCCATTTTTGTAAAAGGGTTTTGGTCAACACATCAATTCTGTATTGAGTAAATGTTTATTTTTCTTTCTTGTAACTTTATATTTGATTAAACATTAAGTTGATAGTTTACCTTCCGATTTCTTGTGTCATTTTTTTTTTTTTTGTTATTCATTGTAAGTCTTTGATTAAATTCAGACTTAAGATAAGTGACACAACTCCTTTTCTATTGTCACGTTCCCCTAGGCAAGCCATTTAAAAGTAGAATTCAATTCGTAATACGTGACAAAAGAAGTTTGAGGGCTTTCGTCCCGGATATTTTTCTGAACCTATTTTCGTCTTACTTGAGTAATTTTGTAAAGGCGAAGTTGACTTTAACAAAATTTTTTTTGGTTCAAAGAGTCGGAAGTAAAGTATCAATAGTATTGACCAAACTCTCTTAAGGTTTTTTTTTTGTTGTACTGATTTTGTACTGTATATTTACATTGTATACATATTTTTGCTTGTAATAGTTGCTAGTTAGTCATGGATATTCAGGTTTTTCTTGCAAATCCCTCTGTGGAAGAGCTTGATGCTTTTACTAGGAAGGAACTGGTCCTTATTTCTAAACATTTAGGGTTAAAAATAAAATCAAATGCCCTTAAACAAGAAATCAGAGATAACATTGTAATCCATTATGTAGACGAGGAAGTGTTTTCTGAAGACCTTTTAGAAACCCTTAGACCCGATGAGGGTAAATCAGATTTAGAACTTCAGATAAAATTAAAACAAATGGAAATAGAAGCCCAGTTAGCTTTAAAAGAGAAGGAAATTAAACAACAGGCCGCACAAAAAGAATTAGAGCTTGCAGTGGCTAGAGAGCAGAGAGAAATTAAATCAAAAGAATTAGAGCTTGCAGCGGCTAGAGAGCAGAGAGAAATTAAACAAAAAGAATTAGAGCTTGCAGCGGCTAGAGAGCAGAAAGAAATGGAAATGAAATTACAAATAGAGTTAAAAAAATTAGAGTTAGCTGCTAATGTAAGACCAGATTCTTCCCCTGCCAGTCATACTGCTGAAGCAACAAAATTTTTGAAAATAATTCCACGCTTTAATGAAGCCACAATTGACAATTATTTTCCACAATTTGAACTTGCTGTGAAAAATTTTAATGTACCTGAAACTTTGTGGCCCACTTTGCTGCAAACAGTTTTGACTGGTAGAGCTGCAGAGGTATTTTGTTCTTTGACCATTGAACAACAAAAAGATTATAATGTTGTTAAGGCCTTAATTCTTAAGGCATATGAACTTGTTCCGGAAGCTTACCGAAAGCAGTTCAGGGATTGTCGCAAATCGGATGGCCAAACCCATGTAGAATTCCTGCGGGAAAAGGAGCGACGCTTTGAGAAATGGCTCACTTCCAGGGAAATCGGCACCGACTTTGCAAAATTCAAGAACCTAATGCTGATGGAAGAGTTCAAGAGTTGTGTGCGGCTGGACGTCCATACGCATATAGCTGATCGTGGCGAGGAAGATGTGCACAAGGCTGCAGTGTTGGCAGACGATTATATAATATCACATCAATTTGCCAAGTATACGACGGATGTCAAGCCAAAACAAGTCAAACAGCCTGAGTCCATTGCTAGCAACTCCATCAAGAACAGCAGTACAAATGACAGAAAACCTACTACAAGTAAAGCTACTTGTTCCTACTGCAAACGAGAAGGCCATAAAGTTGACGATTGTTGGAAACTGAGGAAGAGAAACGAAAAAGCTCCTTCAAAAGTCAGCGCTTGCACAGTACAGTGGTCGTCGAGGTTTACTCCCTCATCCTCAAGTCATATCAAGAATACCTCGACACCACCTGTTTCAAATGTATTGACTGTACAAGACTCTCCGAAAATGTCTCCACGGTGTTCAAATGACTCAACAGTGAGTTCTTCAAATTCATCTTTACGATGTTCCAATGACTCAAACAAGAGTTTTTCAAATACATCAAGCCGATGTTCCAATGACTCAAACAAGAGTTTTTCAAATACATCAAGCCGATGTTCCAATGACTCAAACAAGAGTTTACCTAATACATCACCCCGATGTTCCAATGACTCTAACCAGAGTTCCAATAATACATCACCCCGATGTTCCAATGACTCTATCCAGAGTTCCCATAATACATCATCCCGATGTTCCCATGACTCTATCAAGAGTTCCCATAAGACATCACCCCAATGTTTCAATGACTCTATCCAGAGTTCCCATAATACATCATCCCGATGTTCCCATGACTCTATCAAGAGTTCCCATAAGACATCACCCCGATGTTCCAATGACTCCATCAAGAGTTCTCCAAATACATCCACAAGATGTTCTACTGACTCAAGAAAGAGTTTCTCCACTGCGTCTCCTAGAGATGTCAATGACTCCAGCGAGAGTTCGACCCAAGTCCAGTCTGCATCAACCAAAATTGATGTTTTATTAGAGGATTTTAAGCCTTTCATTTCGGAAGGATTTGTATCACTACCCGGTGATTCTACAAGTCTACGACCTATCACCATTTTGAGAGACACAGGTGCCTCACAATCGTTACTTTTAGAGGGTATCTTGCCCTTGTCTAAATCATCATCGACTGGGAAGAGCATCCTGTTACGAGGCGTAGAGCTTGGATGTATAGATGTGCCTCTACATCTAATCGACATAAAGTCAAATCTCATTACTGGACCGGTTGTTGTAGGTGTCCGACCAACATTACCATTGGAAGGCATCTCGTTGCTGTTAGGCAATGACTTAGCAGGTGGAAAGGTGATAGCCGAACCCATCGTCACTCAAACACCCGACTTATCTGCCACACCCGAGGAAGACCTAGAGTTATATCCAGCGTGTGCAGTAACAAGGGCAATGAGGTTGAAAGCATCTCAAGAAGAAAACGTCATCAAAGCCAACAGTTACCAAGATGATGTGGACTTGAGCACCACATTCTTTGCTTCTCTTGAAGAAGAACCAACGCCAAATTCTGAAAAGCCGGCATCAACTCGAAAACAGTTGATTGAGGACCAAAAGAAGGATCCAGAGCTCGCCAAACTCCGAGAAACCGCAATGACATCACAAGAGGCAGAGCTAGCATCAACGTGCTACTACATCCAAGATGATATGCTCTTCAGGAAATGGAAACCTCCAGACGCATCCAACGAAGAAGAATGGAGAATATGCCATCAAATCGTGTTACCAGAAAGATACCGAGCGTACATCATGAATCTGGCTCATGACACACCAATGTCAGGTCATCTCGGCATCCACAAGACATACCACAAGATTATGTCACACTTCTTCTGGCCACGTTTGAAGAAAGATGTCATCCAGTACTGCCGATCCTGTCATGTCTGTCAGATGGTTGGCAAGCCAAATCAAAAGATCCCTGTTGCTCCTCTGAAGCCGATTCCAGCCTTTGAAGAACCTTTCAGCAGAGTACTTATTGACTGTGTTGGTCCTCTCCCAAGGACAAAAGCTGGCAACCAATACCTGTTGACCATTATGTGTGCTTCAACTCGTTTTCCTGAGGCTATTCCTCTAAGGAACATAAAAGCATCAAACATTGTAAAGGCCTTAATCAAGTTCTTTACTCTATTTGGTCTACCAAAGTCCATCCAATCGGACCAAGGAACGAATTTCACGGCCAATCTTTTCAAGCAAGTCATGACTCAGTTGGGCATCAAACACTGCATGTCGAGTGCGTATCATGCCGAGTCGCAAGGCGCTCTTGAGCGATTCCATCAGACTCTCAAGAACATGATCCGAACCTATTGCTTTGAGCACGAAAAAGACTGGGACGAAGGAATCCACATGCTGCTGTTTGCAACCCGTGAATCCGTCCAGGAATCGTTGGGATTCAGCCCTTTTGACTTAGTCTTTGGCCATTCGGTGCGCGGTCCCTTGAAATGTATAAAAGAGACTTTGTTGTCACCAACAGCCACTGAAGGACTTTTAGACTATGTAATTAAGTTTAAAACTAGACTTTATGATGCTTGTGTTCTGGCCAAAAATAACTTACAAAACACCCAATCCAGCATGAAACGCTGGTATGATAGAAAGGCCCGTGTTAGAGAATTTTCTCCCGGGGATAAGGTGCTTGTATTTTTGCCCATACCAGGTCAACCCTTGCAAGCCAGATATTTTGGTCCCTATGAAATTGAGACCAAAATTAGTGACCTCAATTACACAATCAAAACTCCTGACCGTAGGAAAAAGACTCAGCTATGTCATATAAACATGCTGAAGCCTTATGTATCTCGGCCAGATCACTCAGATAAGAGTAATTGTGTTTTAAATACAGTCAAAAGTTGTTCAAATAGCCATGTTTCTCCTATTGATGATGATATTGTAAAGGAGAAATTTGGACAATACAAAATACCTAATTCTTTTGTATTACAGAATTTGGATATAAAACTGTCTCATCTGTCTTCGACAGAAAGGCCAGTTATCATGAAGCTCATTAATGAATTTAATGACATTTTTTCTGATGTACCAAAACAGACTAATGTTATAATGCATGATGTAGATGTTGGCGAGGCTACTCCAGTCAAGCAGCATCCTTACAGGGTTAACCCTGAAAAACTTGCCATACTTAGGTCAGAAATCAAGTATATGCTTGAAAATGACCTCATTGAACCAAGTTCCAGTAGCTGGAGCTCCCCATGTGTCTTGATACCTAAACAGGACAAGACTTATCGTTTTTGTACAGACTACCGTAAGGTAAATGCTGTCACAAAGACCGATTCGTTTCCTATCCCTAGGATAGACGATCTCATAGATCGTATTGGTGACGCTAAGTACATCACCAAAATAGACCTACTTTCAGGTTATTGGCAGGTTCCCCTGACTGATAGGGCAAAGGAAATCTCCGCCTTTGTCACCCCTGATGGTCTGTACCAATACAAAGTGATGCCATTTGGCATGAAGAATGCTCCTGCCACTTTCCAGAAAATGATAAATGCCCTGCTTGCTGACATGGAGAATTGCCACGCATACATAGACGATGTAGTAATTTTTAGCCAAGATTTTTCTAGCCATTGTAAACAACTGCATTGTCTTTTTACTAAACTGTTACATGCAAAAATTACTGTAAACCTGAGTAAGAGTGATTTTTGCCAGGCTTCAATCCAATACTTAGGCCATATTGTAGGACAAGGCCAGGTGAAACCTGTAATGGCCAAAGTAGAAGCTATCCAAGCTTTCCCTATCCCTGCTGATCGGAAACAACTCCGAAGATTTTTGGGAATGTCTGGATATTATAGAAAATTTTGCGAAAATTTTTCTGTCATTGCCAGTCCTTTAACAAACCTCCTGAGAAAGAACGTCCGATTTACTTGGACGGATGAATGTCAGAAAGCCTTTAACCAAATCAAGCAGATATTATCTAGCTCCCCCATTTTGATGGCTCCTGACTTCGGAAAACCTTTTAGGTTAGCTATTGACGCCAGTGACACAGGTGTTGGGTCAGTCCTTTACCAAGAAGATAATTTCCAAGTAGAGCATCCTATTTGTTTCTTTTCCAAGAAATTTAATAGACATCAAAGAAATTATTCTACTGTGGAAAAAGAATGTCTTGGGTTGATTCTTTCTATACAACACTTCGATTTTTATATCAGTGGGTCCAGATGGCCACTGGTTGTATTTACTGACCACAATCCCCTTACATTTATCCACAAAATGTCTGGCAAGAACCAACGACTTCTCAGGTGGAGTTTATTTTTACAAGAGTACAACCTAGATCTTAAACACATAAAAGGCAGCGAAAATGTTATCGCCGATGCCTTGTCTAGATTGTAAAAAGTATTTTGATGTATATATTTTTTTATATATATCATGATAAATACATTCTGTAATGTAAATATTTTTTTTTGTAGTTCTAAAAAGATTTCCATTTCGTGGAAATGTAAACTTTTTATTTTTAGGGGGGAGGTGTTACGTATCTAGGCGTTGTTTTTTTCTTTCTTTGACCTGTTGCGGTCAAGAGACGGGTAGGTTGTCTGCCCCTTGTGTAATAAGTTTTTTTTTATTTTATTCGTCAAGCCACACAGACAGTGACCGGTCCTTGACCTGTGTGTGTACCTCTGGTTGAAAGGAGGGTGTTTTTTTTTCTGTCTCTTTGAAGAGCGTTCTAGATCTGGGTGTTTATGACTTTCTATTCTAGAAATTACGAGATATCGACGCGCGGTAGATTATATAAGACCGCTCGCGTAACGTTGACAGACAGACATACGGAGACAGCCGTGGGACAGAATAGCGGAGACATTGCGTTACCCGTGCGTGGTATACCACTTGATCGTGTAAGTTTTTTTTTATTCAAGGCCTTGCTTGTATTTGTAATTATATTTTCAAACTCTTGTATTGTAATATTTTTACATGCCATTTTTGTAAAAGGGTTTTGGTCAACACATCAATTCTGTATTGAGTAAATGTTTATTTTTCTTTCTTGTAACTTTATATTTGATTAAACATTAAGTTGATAGTTTACCTTCCGATTTCTTGTGTCATTTTTTTTTTTTTTGTTATTCATTGTAAGTCTTTGATTAAATTCAGACTTAAGATAAGTGACACAACTCCTTTTCTATTGTCACGTTCCCCTAGGCAAGCCATTTAAAAGTAGAATTCAATTCGTAATACGTGACAA
>JAZGLO010001561.1:0-36146 GCA_036873155.1 Biomphalaria sudanica
GCTCCCAAGTTAAAGTTACGATCATATGATTGTGAAAGTGAAACAACTTTAAAATATAAACTCCAAGCACATCTAAGA
Organism: Biomphalaria sudanica; assembly: GCA_036873155.1. NCBI lineage: Eukaryota > Metazoa > Mollusca > Gastropoda > Planorbidae > Biomphalaria > Biomphalaria sudanica. Next base: position 79 of record JAZGLO010001561.1, read on the forward strand.
ATGCCACGTATAACATTATGATCAATGTGTAGCGCTTTAAAAAAAAAGTCTTGATGCTTACGGCTGTCAATCTCTTTAATCCACTGCCTCCAAAAATAAAAGAAAACATTTTTTTTGTATGTACATTTTGTTTTCATCGAAGATATTTTAAAGGAAGCAATCAATGATTTACTTATTTAGTTAGGAAACTCTGGAGTGGAAAAAAAAGTGACAATTTAAACATAACAACCATTGGAACTGATTTCCAAATGAAAATATAGTAGTTGTTTTTTTTTTTCAGCTATTTTTTGTGAATGAAACTTAGAATAAAAATTGAAATAGATGTATATGTGATCTTTTGGTCCACTTGGACAGTAGATGTACACTTGATCTTTTGGTCCACTTGGACAGTAGATGTACACTTGATCTTTTGGTCCACTTGGACAGTAGATGTACACTTGATCTTTTCTGTTCTATGACGAATATAATGATCAGCCTCCTTTACCTTGACCGTCTGGTTCAAGGCTTAGACTCGATCACATTATTGTCTAGGTTCTTGTTCAGTTATAGTGTATGGCACTACAGTGTGAATTTTTGGTGTACTCTACTATAGTTGTATTTTTGGTTACAAGTTGTTAGGTTGTAGAGCAACTGAAGTGTTCTGGACGTTTAGTTTTTTTAATACGAACTTGAATAAAACTTGAACATCTTTTAAAACAAAAATGAACTGAAGTTTTATATCGACACTATGTACACCTTTCAATTCCAATGTAGATACATGTATGTCACAGCTCATTGTATGACACCTGGTTATGCCGAGAGCACGAGAACAAATGTCTGGGGAGGAGGCGACAGTTTTTGTCAGTCGTTTTCTAAGTTGAAGAGATGAGCCGAGAATGTAGTTTGTAAGTCCTTGTGTCAGTTTGTTGGACTTCACGAATAGGATAGGGTTCAGGATAGTGTTCAGGATAGTGTTCAGGATAGTGTTCAGGATAGTGTTCAGGATATACATGTTGTCACTCTAGTCGTGCACACTAATTAGAAACCTGCAACTTTGCTAATAGCAACTCATGGCTGGAATGATATATATCAAGTTATTTATTTTGTGTTATAAATATTGTCTGCTGCCTTAAGTGTTGCCCAGTGTGTTATAATCTCTGTAATTGTATTGAGTACAGCTCAAGCTTCGCTTAGTTACAAGAACCAAACTACACACCCAAAGAAGAATCCAAAGTAACATAGAGAAATACATCATGTCATAATAAATGTTACAATGTAGAAACAGAAGTGACATTAGATGTTAAAGAAGCACAACTCTTTTTTTTCAAAACAACAATTAAGACACGTCTTTCTGTCTCCCCACTTCTACCCACTTTCACCTTTGGTTTATCCTCTTTTAGAAGCACAATCTTACTCATGGTTACATCAAAAATCCTCGGCAAAGCAAACTCAACACACACACACTTTTAACGCTATTCCAGTTTGTTGTATCTTTCTTTAATATAGAGCCATTCCAGTTTGTTGTATCTTTCTTTAATATATAGAGCCATTCCAGTTTGTTGTATCTTTGTTTTATTGTTTTGTTTCATCTTTGTTTAATGTAGAGCTATTCCAAGTTGTTTATCTTTGTTTAATATAGAGCTATTCCAAGTTGTTTATCTTTGTTTAATGTAGAGCTATTCCAAGTTGATTATCTTTGTTAAATATAGAGCTATTCCAAGTTGTTTATCTTAGTGTAATATAGAACTATTCCAAGTTTTTTATATTTAATATCGAGCTATTCGAAGTTGTTTATCTTTGTTTAATATTGGGTTATTCCAAGTTGTTTATCTTTGTGAAAAAACAAACAAACACGTTTTCTTGGTAATTTCATTTTCTTTTTACCGTTTCCTGTAAACATAGAAGCTTCACATACGCGCGCGCGCATGTCATCTCACCAAGAGTTTTCGTGAATGTCTGAAAATGATTCTGCCTTGGACGTTCTACTTTGGCTCCACACATCTATTTTTTATGTTCTTTTTTTTTGTTTTTTTAACATGTGGCGTCATAGCTGAGGCTCAAAGATTTTTTTTTACTTAGCAAAAGTATTAAACTTTTTTTTTATGTCCCAGGAAGATTTGAGATAATTTTAGATCTAAATTTAAAAGAGAAGTATAAAAAGAAAAATCATAATCAATTTAGGGGAAACGTCAGGATACTAGTCTTATCAAATGGAACCCTGGGCCAGGCTGGTTGGAGGCTTATCAGATTGAAGCATTCGCACAAAACTAACAAGAAATAAGCCGAGCAACAGTCCCGTGTTACGTCATTGTTTTAGTCGACACTGACAGAATAAATTAAATAATGTCAAACCTGTTACACTTTTCAGCTCAGGATAAATAAACCACCTCTTTATTGTAACAAGTAACATTGAAAAAAAATATGTTATACAACTTGTAGAGCGATTTTGTTTCTCTTAATAACTAATGAATGCCAGATAAAAAAACAAAGGAACTTTTTTTTACCCGATCCATTTCCTCCCCCCTCCGCCCAACCAACTATCCTAGTTCAGCTAATTTATAGATCTACTCTACTTGATAATGTTCCAGTGACAGGCCTTTAGATCTAGTCTTAGAAGACGATGTTCAACATTTCCCTGAGCATTCATTTATTCAACTTACAGTCGGAAATTCCCCAAAGCGATAGTCTTTTCTAGATCTAGTTCTCTAGCCAAATTTAAAGTTACTTATTTTTTACTTTAAAAAATAATAACGCTCAATCTAGACTTTCCCTCCATGTGGCCAACAAGCTTTTCTCAGCGATATACATCAAATGTTAAATTTATATGGAAAATCGTTAGAGCCGTTTTTGGGATCAGTGTCCAGGTTCCACCCTCCAGCGTCCATTTCCATGAAGTTCTAAATTGAATAGAGGTATTGTAATTGTAAACAAAATTGCGATTTCATAAATGTAAAAAACAAAAGAAAGAAAAGAATCTAGTCCTATCTACACAACTGTAGGAAACGTACGCAATGTCCTTGGATTGGCCCAAACAAATGAACCATCCAAATTGACTCAATTCACATTCACACAAACAGCAACAGATTAAATCTATGCGGCTTAATTTATGAACCTTCAACTTGACCTAGCCCTTAGTCTGTTGTACCCTTAGGGCACCACGCATGATCTGTTGACCGTCTTCCTAAATTCCTCTTGTACCCTAAATAGAATCTCCGTAGTGACAGGCCTGTGTACTCCTTGATGTTATCTTCCCATTTTCTTTTATAAACACATTTTGTTAAAGATGTTTCTAAAGTATTCATGTCAAACTAAATTACGACTACCTCTTTAAAAAATATTTTTAGAAATTAGTAAATAAATAGTAGCACATTGAATCGGTGAGAGGCAGTGCTTGAAATTGTTCAAAATAAATATGTTCTGGTCCTAGAGTAAGTTTCATGTTCTAATTCTTCTTCAATTCTTTCTATAAAGTCTTAATTTTAGTCTACATCCAAAATAGATGTACATTCTCGATATCGACCCCTGACATTTTATGTTTTAGTTTCGCCATTGCTATTTATAACTTAACATCGTAAGCTAGTGTGTCATATCATTGTGGTTTGGATAGTAATACTCTGTGATCGCTAACCACACGTCACTATGACGTAACGGGCAGCTGTGGTATCCTGTTTACTTATGTCATTCAAAATGTATTAGGCCGGAAACTTTGTTCTGTTTCCAAAGCAAGTCTCACGTGCACTGGCCTACACAAACGCACTGGCCTGCACAAACGCACTGGCCTACACAAACACGCGCTCACATCTCGGAGGGCGGGGTCGTGGGAGTGTGTTCTTGTGTGCGTGCTGTCAGTAAATTGATAAAGCGGGTCGTCACATTACCCAGTCACGTGGCGGTCAATAAGAGTTAATTTGATCAGTTTTATTGTCTTGATTCAAGCCTCCCCCTAAAGAAAAACGGGGTGTTCCATTGAAAAACGTTTATAACACAAGAGTACTTGAGGGCGTACAACAGTTAGACTTACTTCCTAGTTCCTTCCACATCGGTGTTGTTGATAGTTGTTGACTTGTAGCACCACACTGTTGGTAGACAACTGGTAATACTTCAAGTAACTTCATTGTGAAGAATATCAGGTATAACTTTTATTATAATATAGACAACAAGTGGATATGAGATAAAAAATGTACTAGACTTTAGTCATACACACACTCCATAACAACGGGTCATAGATAATGATGCATTATATATATATATATATATTGTTAGATAGCTAGTTAAGTTAGTTGGGTTGCGTACTTTATTAGACCGACAGTGAACGTACATTTTATAGTGACGACATAGACTTTGGGTTAGAGATTAGAATACAATTTTAGCAATCAGTTACTGCTAGACATTGTTGTTAGTGACGGACTAGACTGTGGCCAATTATGTATTAAAAGTTATTTAAAGTATCATCGTAAGTCAACTTGGTCATTTACAATATACATAACTTTAACATATCAACTTATACAAATAGAAATTGGACAGAATGAAGCTGTTAACATTCCGGATTTTGAACTGCACAATCGAGTCCACACCCCCTGAAATTTCCCCAACTCCATTTTTAAATGACACTAACTTAATTCCTGTATTTTACTGATAGTGGAAGTGGTCCCGTTACAATGTCCGTTAGGTTTTTGGTTGAGGTCGTGGCAACTAGATCTAGCTCCATGATTACGTTATTTCTGCAGCTCATGACAATAGGATAGATCGTGGCTAGACAAGGTCACCATAAACATCTTGGCCAACGTTTTAATAGATCATATTCAAAAACCATAACGGCTCGTGTTTTCAAATTAACCGCATTACACAGCAAGTATGTAGATTTGTTCCCATTAAAACATACAATCAACAAGTTGAAACAATGTCTTGGTAAGGAGTACAGGACACAGGTGGCTCTCTTAACGACGAGTTAGTTTGTCCGCGTAGTAACTCTCTGGCATATAGGAGACAACTTGGGCGGAAGCTTCTATATATCTTCTTATCTTATATAATACAGACGTTACTTAAAAAAAGAAGATGATTACGTCCTACGCGTCATGCATTTACATATGCAAATTAACAAATGACTTAAATTCTGCCAAGTCACTGGTTTTCCTGGCTAGCTCAGGCAACCCATTCCATGCTCTAATAGCACTAGGGAAGAAGGAGTATTTGTACAAATTTGTCCTAGCATATGGTATGAGGAATGTGCCTTTATCTTTGTGTCTTTCATAGTATTTTATTAAGTTTTGTTTTTGTATTTGAAGATTATGGTTCAGTGTTTTATGTATAATTGCTACTTTACTCCTGAGTCCAAATGACTGCAAGAAACCAATTTGCTCGTTGTATAAAAATTTCACTTTGTCAAAGAGTTCATGTTTTTTGAATGAAACATTTCGTCAGTCCTAGACACGTTACCAAACAAAACAAAATCTTCTTGATTGAAGATGTGTGGAAGTTGAAGTGTGTATGTATAGGTGTGTCTCTGTGTCTGCATGGTCATCGTTTGTTTTAACGAGTTTAAATGGATTCCATAATTAGATAGATCTAACTCTGGTTAGAGTTATTACACTGTTTGTAGCGTGTTGCAGAATATAATATTTTACAATTATGAAATTGGATAAAATATTTGACACATTCGACACGATACTTGACACATTCGATAAAATATTTGACACGATATTTGATACATTCGATACAATATTTGACACGATACTTGACATATTTGACGAAATACTTGACACATTCGATGTGATACTTGACACATTACTTGTGACATTCGACACGAAAAGAAACAAATAATGTCTTTTAGAACTAACAAACACGAGAACTAGTATCATTTAGATCTAGAATTGAATCGGTACCCGATGACATTAACCCGAAACATCTTAAAAATATATTTTTATCAACTAACGAGAATTTCGTACATAGATTTCTTCGGTGTATCTTAGTGTACAGAATACAGAAGTAGTAAAATAATAATTGTATGCATTTTTAACACTACAGAGTAGAACTGCAGTCCTTGTAACACAACGTAATTTTAATCTACGTTAATTTGCAGCAGTGATGTTTCATTATAGTGTCCTTGACATCGCTAATTCCTCTTTTCATTTTCTTATCTTTTTTTTTTCAAGTTTCATTGTTTCACCGCTACATTTCTCCGTATCACTTATGTTTCTGTTCTTCTTTACTGTATTTTATTGTGTAAAGAATGTAATCGAATCTTCACTATGAAAAATATAAAAGGCGATTACTGTGATTTGGCTGAAGTATAGGAATGTCCTATTCTGAATACTTTACTCTTGTTGACCCTGGACTGCAAAATTAGAGTAAACATTCTTTATCAATATTGTTATACACTTAGATTCGCTCTAGATACATCTACTTACTAACGTTTATTACAAAGCTTATATCAACTCACTGTCTGGTAAAAAATTCGTACACGTTATTTCTCCCACAACCATTCTCGGATCAAGCTGAAACTTATTCATTGGCATAGACAAGACATGAATCAATACAAATAACTAATTAATCAATTAATTATTGATAATAATTATTTTGTTTATTACCAACAACGGAAATTAATCCTTCAGTATTCACAGATACGGCTAGATATGTAGGTTATTTCTCCCAGATCTATTCTTGCATCAAGTTGAAACCTAAAAAAATGTATTTACTGTACCTAACAAAACATAAGAGAAAAAAATAAAAAAATTGGTTAATTAATTATTGTTAATAAAAAATGTGTTTGATATGGAATAATGGAAATAACTTCTACAATATTGAGAGATATAGGTGTAAGTGTGGAGTTTTTATTTTTAAAGGATTTGTTTAAAAGTATCTTGCTTGCAATACTTTATATCAGGTTAGATATTGCGCTCAGCAGTTGCCTATAATGATTAGGGCAGGTTTGATGCCAATCACTGTAGAGTAATATAGGCTATATAAATGAATTATTGTAAAATCAACACAGGTATTGTAGATAAAAAAAAACTACAAATGTTGTACCTAGCGATCAAAGTTATTCTCATTCTATAACTGCATGAAATAAAAAGGAAGTTACAATTTGATGTTTTTATTTCTTTTTTTTTTCCGACTGGCAAAGCAGAGAAAAAAAAATAAATTCGAAATGATATTTAGCCTTCGGCAAAACTTTCTAGTGACGCTTAGAATTTAAATAACTTGCATTCATGTGTTTCCATGGTTGCCAAGTAGCGTGTTCTCACCCATTCTTAAATCGTGCTATTGTGTAATGAGACGCATTCCTATATGGTGCAATAATATGATCACGCTTATTCTCAAAAGGGTACAATAATAAAAGGTTCTAGGTTACTCTTTATTTCTGCACTTCTAGGAAAACTAGAAGTTGGCAGCATGCAAGTTAAAATAACTATGAGATTTATTGATTGGTCACATATTTATAAACCTAAAATGGTTTGTGGGTATTCTAATTGTAATGCTCGAGGCCTCCTCTCGTTTCAAATACCACGTAACCTTTAGAGACGTAACACATATATTTTAGATCAGCATTGCTCAACTTGAGAAGATTTTTAGTATACAATTTATTTTTGACTGAGGGTACTTCAAAGAAATGTCTGCAATGACAAATGACATTTAAAAAGAGTCTAAAAAGGCAGTTACGTAATTTGGTGAAAAAAAAGGGAGGGGCATGGCAGTGACTCAAAAAAGGGGGTGGGCAGATCTATTCCTGAAAGCGGAGTTATGAGTCATCATAATTTAGAGCGTCGTCAATGAAAAACTTTTATTAGTACCGTAGTGCATGTAATAATTTAAGAACGTGAAATAAAAAGTACATTAAAAAAGATAATTAGTATCTCATCCACATACATCAGACCTATATATCAGCTTAGACCGGATCAGGCTTATATGTTACAAATCGAGCTTTTTTAAAAATTTCGGCAATTCGTTAGATATCCATGCATATTTTGTATTCTACTGTAGATACTTGAAGTTAAATGTTTTTATTCCACAAACAACTTGTACAAAAATAAAACTATCTCTAGGTATGAAATTGGACTGGAAGTCTTTAAAATGACTAGCCAATAAACAAAACAATTACCATTTAATCTTGTAGTGATTTATTCGCTAAGTTGGACAACGAACACTAATGCAATGTACAATCTAACAATCATAAGCGAGGCTTTTAGTCCGATTTCCATGGAAAAATTTATAAATTAACTGCAAGATTTTTTAACCGTCTCATTTTAATAAGCGCAGAAAAGCCTCCCGAATATGGGATTGATCTTCATTCATTTAATCTTTTCAATAAGAGAGTTCTATTTTTATTGTATTAAAAACTGATGAGGAAATCAAAGGAAAACAATCTTTGTATATGAATTAAGCTCATCAAGAAGTTTGTATACAATTAAAAATTTATATGTTACCTGCAAAGTGGAAAATGCAGGCATTGTACATATAAAAAGACCACCGTCAAAAGTCTCTTCCCTTTGATATGCTAGCTTTAATGAGTAAACTTAATAATTCAAACTGTAATGAGCGAACTCAAGATACTGTGTATGTAACTTTTTAAAAACAATTTTCTCAAAACAATTACATTGGGCCTACACTTGAATTTTTTTTTCTTTACTTTGTCTATTTATCTTTTACACCATCTGTCTCATAAAGCACTGGCTCTGAACGTGCAATAAAAAAAAAGCTTGTTTACTTCACTTATAAATATTAGGGTCAGTGCTTACTATAATGTTTATTTTACGTTATTTGTTTGTTTAATCTTATTTTCCAAGGCTGAAGAGGATACTAGACATAGATTTCAATGTTCGGCAAAGTGTTGGGCACTCAACTTTCTTCGTTGTTGAAAATATTGTAGTCTTTATCTGTATATTGTGACGAACTGGGCCGGATTTAAGTAAATGGAGGCCCCGGGGCAGAATTTTTGTGGAGGCCCCTACACTTTTTCGAAAGCTTGAATCTAAATCCACTTTTTAATGATACTTAGATCTTGATGCATGCGATATTTTAGGATGAAGAAAAAGAGTACTAAGTTTAATATCATTTTTCTCCTTTGAAAAAAATATTAAATACATATATTTTAGTAAATTATTTTAAATTTTTAAATTATATTTTTGAGTTTGCGGAGGGTAAGGCCTCTATTCCGGAGCTGCATTTATATATTACGAGCATACTAAAAGCGGACAATTGTAACCTCGACAGTGTTGCCAACTTAAAGTGTTGTCGGTAAACATGCGAAAAACAAATGTTATGTTACCTAATCGTAAAGTTTTTGACTCGTCGAAATTTGGATATTTTAAAATCCCTCTTGTGGAGGCCCCTGGGCAGTAGCATGCCTTCCCTCCCCTAAATCTGGTCTTTGTTGCGAATAGTGAAAGCACTTATATGTTGTATTTCTTTAACGACTTTTCCCTTTTGATGTTTATATTCTGTTGTGTTGGATTCATTTTCAGGTTTTGAATCCCGCCGTCTCTGGTACTTATATACACCAACATTCATACTTATGTGTGTGTGTATATCTATATATATATAATATATATCTATATTATTTTCTCTATATATAATATATATATAATATATCTATATATAAAATATATCTATATATATAATATGTATCTATATATAAAATATATATCTATATATATATAATATATATCTATATATATATAATATATATCTATATATATATATAATATATATATATATATAATATATATCTATATATATAAAATATATCTATATATATAATATATATATCTATATATATATATATAATATATATCTATATATATATATATAATATATCTCTATATATATATATATAATATATCTATATATATAATATATCTATATATATAATATATCTATATATATAATATATCTATATATATAATATATCTATATATATATAATATATATCTATATATATAATATATATCTATATTATATATTTGTTTGCAGAGAATAAACTGCACCATACACCACCAACTTAAAGAACTTGACAACTCAGGGCTCCTAAGTAACGTAACACTTTAATAGTTGAATAAATAACAGCCAATACTGTACAATTGGCAACACGTACACTGTACAAATATCTCTCCGATAACACCGTACCGCCGTATCAACTCTTGCACTGGCCTCTCCGTCTCGTTCCGGGCTTGTACTGAGTTCAACAGTTCATGACTGACTTCACACACTAGGCTCGCTGTGTCGGACTCGATCGCAGACCCAAGATCAAGACGCCAGTCGTCTCAACTGTACTTGACAGTACTCCACACTGAACCGTCGTAATGCTCCGTACAGAACCACACCGTTGAACTGTGCTGTAGTTGACCGTGTTCTGATCCCCTGTCGTGAACCTTGCTGTATTGAGCCCCTTTTCTCAACCGTCTTGACTGCGACACCTCCGCTCTTATATAGGGTCCCTACTGGTCTTCTCGAACCGGACAGAACGCCGCTCGACGTTTCTAGGTGGTCAGATGACTACAACTCTCGTGACGCTCCTAAGCTCTGTTCACGACGTCGATCCTTCCCGAACCGCCGTGTTGACACTCGTCTCGGCTGACCGTCGTAACTCGTCACGGTTGACCGCTCGTCTAGCGCTGGCCTGGGGTGATTTGCGTCGACTGACTACACTCACACCACTACCCCCATCTGTGCTACCACCAGGTTTATAACAATATATATATATATATATATATACACACACACACACATATATGTATCATCTTAAAATGACCGCCGGAAGCTATGGCGTTTTCTTTCTCTCTGATGATGATGCTTGTGTAAACAACGTAGATTGTATCTAGATCTAGAGACTGTATTGATCTATCTAGTCAAGTCTAAGTCTAATCAAATACTTTTAAAATAGGCTAGTAGTTGATTCTAGCTATGGCTAGACCTTTACCATCTATTATTACTAGATTTACTAGTATTCACTAACTCTTATCTTATATAATACAGACGTTACTTCAAAAAAGAAGATGATTACGTCCTACGCGTCATGCATTTAGTCATGCATATTAACCAATGACTTAAATTCTGCCAAGTCACTGGTTTTCCTGGCTAGCTCAGGCAACCCATTCCATGCTCTAATAGCACTAGGGAAGAAGGAGTATTTGTACAAATTTGTCCTAGCATATGGGATGAGGAATGTGCCTTTATCTTTGTGTCTTTCTGAGTATTTTATTTAATTTTGTTTTTGTATTTAAAGGTTATGGTTCAGTGTTTTATGTATAATTGCTACTTTACTTTTGAGTCTTCTGTCCTGAAGGCTTTCTAAATTTAGTGATTTTACTATAGGTGTTACTCTAGTCAAATGTGAATATTCATTTGTTATGAATCTCACTGCTCTATTTTGTGTCTGTTCCAGTTTCTTAATGTTTTATTGAGTTGAGGGGTCCCAAACGGAGGATGCATATTCTATTATTGGCCTAACCAAGGTTAAATAACATTTTAGTTTTATGTTCTTATTTGATTTATAGAAATTTCTTTTAATAAATCCTAATGCTTTGTTTGATTTTTTTTACAATTTCATCAATATGTGGATTCCATGACAGTTTTTCATTTATTATAACACCTAGGTATTTTGCGTTTTTAGTCTGTGTTAATGGTTTGCCAAGAATAAGATAAGTGGAATTAATTTGTTTTAGTTTTTTTGTTACTCTTAACAACTGACATTTTTCTGGGTGGAAAGACATGCTCCAATTTGATTCCCATTTCTGTAATTCATCTAATTCTCTTTGTAAAATATCTGTGTCTTGTGCTGTTTTTATTGTTCTATATATTATGCAATCGTCTGCAAATAATCTGACTTTTGTTCCTGAAGTAATGCAATTTGGTAAATCATTTATGTAAATTAAAAATAGTAGTGGACCCAAGACTGTTCCTTGAGGTACACCTGAGTTTACTGTTATCGGTGTTGATTTAGAGCCATGTATTATTACAGTTTGTTCTCTCCCTATCAGAAAATCTTTAATCCACTGATGCAGTGGACCATTAATGCCAAAATATTTTAATTTTTTAAGCAAACTATGGTGGTGAACTTTGTCAAAAGCCTTTGAAAAATCTAGTAAGATAGCATCTATTTGTTCACTATTATCTAAACCTTTAGAAAAATCATCAATTAGTCCAATTAGTTGTGTTTCACATGATGTATATTTCCTAAAGCTGTGTTGGTATGGTGTGAGGACATTATGTTTGTCTAAGTGGTTTATGATGTTGCTACATATTATGTGTTCTAGGATTTTACATGTGAGGCTGGTAAGTGATACTGGTCTGTAGTTTCCTGGGTCAGATTTTTCTCCTTTTTTAAATAGGGGGGTGACATTAGCTTCTTTCCAGTCCTTTGGTACTCTGCCCTGGTTAAGTGAAGCCTGAAAGAGTATTTTGAACACTTGGGCTAGCTCATTGCTTAGTTCTTTGAGTAATCTAGCTGGAATACCATCAGGTCCAGAGGCTTTATTTGGTTTGGTGTTGGCTAATAGTTTTTGAATTCCATTTTCTTGTACTACTATATCTTCTATGTTGTCTACTTGGTTCAAATTCAGTAAAATGTCTGTCTCCTGGGGCTGAGAATGCTGATGCAAAGTATTTGTTTAGGATGTTTGCTTTAGTTTCATTATCATTATGTATTATGTTATGTTCATCTTTTAATGGCGCTATTCCCGTTGTTTCCATTTTCTTAGACTTAATGTATGACCATAGGTTTTTGTTGTTATCTTTAGATATTACATTGTTTATGTATTCACTCTGCAGCTGTCTGCTTACTTTTTTGGGTTAAGTGTTTAATTTTTATATACTTTTTGTAAACTCTTTCTGCCTTAGTTTCTTTAAATTTTCTATATAGGTTTTCCTTCTGTTTACAAAGCTTCTTTAGTCTATTATTAAACTAGCATTTATTTATTTTGTTTGATGTGTATTTAGTTGGTATATGATTTTCTATAATGCTTTTAAGATGGTTTTTAATGAAATTCCAGAGGTCATCGACTGGTTGGTTAATGTCTTTTTCTAATAAGAATGTTTGTTGAAAGTTTAATGCAGCTTGGTGTAGTTGTGTTAGGTTATTTTTATTCCAGAGTAAGATTTTTCTTTTGGGTTTTGAATTGGCTACTGCTTTTATCTGACTGTGTATTTTTATGATCTCATGGTCTGATAGACCAGGGATAATATCATAATCAACTACTAATCCAGGTCTGTTGGTTAAGAAGAGATCTAATGTGTTGTTTAATCTAGTTGGCTTTTTAATGATTTGATCTAAACTTAGGTTGTGTAAAGTTTCTATGAAAAGCTCATTTATGTCCTTAAGGTTTTGGTGTTTATCTATGGTTAGTGTTTTCCAATTTATATTAGGTAGGTTGAAATCACCCATAATCCAAAAAACTGCATTTTTATTTGTCTCTTTAAGTGTAGTAATCTGATTACATAGTTCCTGCATGTATTCTAAACTAGAATTTGGTGGTCTGTAAATGCTGCCTATTATTAGGGATGTTGAGGTGGTATTAATTTTACAAAATGTTGATTCTAAATTTTTTGAGTTAGGTAAGCTAATTTCTTCTGCTATAAGAGTGTTTTTTATTGCTAGAAGAACTCCTCCATGATTATCAGCCCTATCTTTTCTAAAAATTTCATAATTACTATTGAAAATTTCTGCATTATAAATTTCAGGATGTAGCCAAGTTTCTGTTCCTGCAATTATGTCTGGTTTCTCACATTCTAATAAAATTTCTAAGTCTGCTGTTTTGTTCCTAATGCTTTGAAAATTTATTACGAAGGTTTTAAGGTATTTTGGTATTACTTCTTTAGTAGGTTTGTTTATTGAGGCTGTTGTATTAATTTTAGTAGATTTAGGTTTAACAGGAGTGGATCTGGCTGGTGGTTGGGGAGTTTGGTTTGGTGTTTAGGATATTGTATGGGTTAGAAGTGTCTGCATCAAAGGAATCAAACAGTCCTAATGTAAACTGAGGTAACCCACACGGTACACAGTGCCATGATGCGTCTTTGTTGCCTAAGGCATAATACACAGGTGTATTCATATGGAGACATGATGCATGGTACCATTCATCGCAGAATTGCTTTCTGTTTCATGGTGCATACTTTTTTGCAGATGTTGCATCTATCTTTAGATCTAGGCCCTGTATTTGACTCTACATCTCCTGCTATTAATATTAACAGTGATAGGTATTTATTTCTGCTGTGTCTGATTGAGAACTTCCATTAGTGATGGGTGATCTTCTTTAATGTTATGGATGTGTATGTTAGGTTATTTTTGAAGTTGCATTGATCTAGAGTGTGATGATTGATTATGACTGTTGTTTCCTTTTTAAGTTTAGTGTTTAGTGACTAAGGTAGATCTAGTTCTATGTTCAGCTAGTGTGTATTTAGTAATTTTATTAAATTCAAAATATGGACCTAGACTAGATCTAATTCTAGATCAATATATTTACGTGTATAACTAACTATATAGAATATTACTATTAGTTATTATTAGTAGTATTAGTAGATGATTAGTAGATCTAAAGCCTTAATTAAAGTCTAACACTAGACTGAGTAGATCTAAAATCTAAGGATATAATAATAAATATAGACTAGATCTAAATAATAGTAATATATAGATTCTAGATCTATCTAATTATATTTAGATCTATTATATTATAAGGCTAATAAAAAAAGGATTAGTGAGACAAAATAGTCCTAAACTAAGAGTTGTTAATTTGAATTAATTAGTGGAAAAAAATGCTGAATTAAGTTAAATATATAATTTAAAGATATAAGTTTAATAGCTTTTTAAAGGAATTTGGTTTGATTTTAATACAAGAAAACGAAAATTTTAACTCATCTCTGATAACAGTAAATAGGGATCAGCCATCTTGCCAAGAGCGCGTAACTCTTCTCCCCAACTCTAGGACTAGATCCAGATGTAGGATTAGATCTAGATGTAGAACCAAGTCGGCTATTCGGCCATTGGGCAGACTGGGCTCTATAGCTTTGGTCGGCAGCCAGTCTAGGAGACGGAATCTCCGATAAAACACCTACGGCTATCTGTGGTTCACAGCCGTCTCAGACTTCTGTGCTACTGTGAACTGCATTTAGCTTAAAGAGTGGTATTGGTCTGCGCGAGCCAACTATCACTTTAAAAATACACTGCGCAGGCTAAAGGGTAGTAATTAGCCCACAAATGTATTCTATAATATCATCTTACATACTATTATACATATATACTATTATACATATATACTATCCTTCGTATTTTTATACATGTATAGCATGATCAATTCTTCCTCTAAACTGAACAAACATACATAAAAACCAGGAAATGCCATGTTTAAATTATTTTTTTTTAAATTCAGACAGTAATGAGTTACCTTTAAATATCACCAACATCGTCTGCTTCGGGACATTCAAAAATTGGAATTGCAACTGCGGCTCAAGAGAAAACGATCGCAAGAAAGTAATTTATGGAAGGAAAATCTTATTCGTAATACATTTGTCACTGAAGTTCACATTTCCATGTTCACACACACACACACACACACCTTTACACACACAGACAAAGTGAACTGTTCTTACATCCAGGCCCACCCATGGCACACTCTCCCCCTCGGTATGTAAATGTCCTCTGCGCTAACACTTTGCCCAGGTCGATAAGAACATCCCCGCCGTTTCTGAATGTAGATCTCCCCTCGCCCTGCAGAAGTTTATTGAATGCGTCTGTAAGTCATGCTGTCTGGCCTTGCACATTCCCTGGTAGCTTGGCCAGGGCACTCAGTGGGCTTACACGTGGTACTATCATTTGTAAGCCTCAAGTTCCATATAGAGATAGGCCTAATGAACTTTTATATACTTTTTTTTTTCAAAATAGACATAATGAATGAATGTTTTCAAGATAAACATAATGAATGAATGTTTTCAAGATAAACATAATGAATGAATGTTTTCAAGATAAACATAATGAATGAATGTCTTCAAAATAAACATAATGAATGAACTTCCCCAACTACTTATTGCAATGTCAACAACTTAGTACTTGTTTCACTATTGAACTTTTATAACTTTAGGCTTATAACTTTTTGGCCTGGAAATACAATCCAATGTAGTACTTATTTAATAGTAATAGTAGATAGTCTTGTCTGCGTTGTTGTTAACTGATCACTATTTTTTAAGTATCTTTATTTATCTCAAGCTGATTTGTCTATGTTTAGCGCCCAACGGCTGTACCGAGACTTTTCCCCACATGTCGACGAAAGGGAATGCCCCAAATCTCACAGTGCTCGCCAAAGGAGCACGTGACATGCGCTAGGGAAGAGCAACAATAACCATTTAAAGACTTTCTCAATCTTCTAGCTATATATTCAAGCGAAAACCCTAGCAACAGACTTTGTTTACTGAAAACCCTAGCAACTGATTATGTTTACTGATTCTCCAACTTGTGGATTGTCCGGGACAAAAAAAAAAGCACGAAATTTGATGATGTCATGTACGTAAAAGAACAAAACACTTTTCTCGAAACTGCAGTGGTTCATTTTCCCTAAACCATTCTTATTTCACAGTGTCTTCTTAATACTTTTTTATGAAGCCGACATACAAATGTTAAGTACACAGACCTATATAAATACACAGACCTATATAAAATACACAGACCTACTGTATAGGTCTGTGGTTAAATAGTTTCAATTTTCTTTTAGTTAAGCACTGAATTATTTGGTGCCTAACTCAAGATTGTTGACACTTTCTAAACACATTTATCTGAATGTGTGTGTGTGTGTGTGTGTTTGTGTTATTAAAGTGTGGAAAGAAATATAACATGGACGGTATGGAAGATAGTCAGAGACTATGTAGAGCTACCTTTCTTTTTCTTTTAATTATTCACAGATTAATGTAGATCTATGCGTTAAAAAACTCTGGATAAAAAAAAGGTTACCTCAAAAATATGGAAGATAGATTAAAAAATACAATTTTGCATAGTTAAGGTAGGACATCTCCATATTGTTTCTACAGATCCATTTCACATTTCTCTCATTTGTCTTTCGCGCTTAATACACGTTCAGGGCCTTCCAGTCTCTTAGTTGTACGAAAACAATAGCGAAAGAAAATGTATTTATTGTTGAAAATGCACAGCTTATATCTACATGTAGTTATGAGTTTGATGTACCAATAAAATATACATATATACTATATATATACTATAGCTTTTATCCTCCGGCTACACCCTCTATTTTTAAATCACGATTAATCACTGTACTGCTGTTGTCCAAAACTCAATGCATCCCAAGTCACAAGAGAATCAGCCCCAAATAACCTTAAGCTAATAAATAGATTTGTATTGCATCATTCAAAGCTCTCGTCAATGGAGATATCTTCAGAACTTGGCCCGCGTGGGGCCCAGCGTACAATGAAAGGATTGCTGATTGGGTAATTACTCAGCCACCCACATCTTCACCCTCAATCTAATTGCACACGATTTTCTCATATAGTTCAGTGTATGAGAAAGAGAGAGAGAGAGAGAGAGAGATACTCTTTTATTGGCAATACATATTTCTTTATTTTACTGTTGATTCCATGCATATTTTCAATTCTGTGTATTATAATAATACTTCATGTTGACGTGGTGATCCAGTTATACAGTTAATGACTGCCCTACCAATGTATATCTGTAACGGAGAAGTGACATCTGTTAATGAGATATGCTGGATAGTTTTGTTAGCTCTATGACACTGTCGAGATCTGAAAATAAGCGAAAAACTTTGATATAAGCATTTACCTGTTTTGTAATTTTAAAATGTAGGCCCTATTAGTCATTTCGGTCATTTCCCCACTAATATCTCCACTATGTCTATTATGTGAAACATATCAACGTATTGTCTAATTGCTTATGTGTTGATGTATTTGTGTATTGGATGCATTTTCTGTAGTTGTGTTGAATCTATTTTGGTAATTCTGAATGACAGCATGGTCAGCCATCTTTGTTATTGTTTTTACTGTATTATTAAATCTTGGGTGTTCTCTCAGATTTGTTTTTTTTTAATTATTATTTTATTTTAATCGCTAAAAATTTACTATATCTAGATCTATCATCCAAACCTAAATGGATTTTCTAGTATATTTAAATATTAGCACTAGTTATAATTATATATCTATATTAATTTTTTTTGTTTTCTTTTTTTATTGGTGATTTATCTATTTAGTGTTAACAATCTAATAGGCACAAGCCACAAAAGGCTTAGATCTATTTATAAAATTAACATTTAAAACAAGAGAAATAAAAAACACAAACATTTGCTGAAAGCAACAAAGCCAACAACATATTTATAATTAGATATTCTATTACATTAAAAAAAAAAACCATAGAAAAGGGAAGATACAAACATACAAACAAAAAAACATCAATTGTATTTTGTAAAAATATTGGTAAGAAAATTCAAACTTGGCAATATTTAGCAATTAAAAAGAATACTGAACAACAAGAAACGTAATATATTGACACCAATTCAAAAGAATTTAATTTAAAAAGAAAATAGCATTGCTTTGAAAACACGTGTCAATTCTTGGTATTTTTAAAGACACAATCTTGGGATTTCTTGAACATAAACAATAACAAAGATGACTGACCCATGCTGTCATTCAGAATTACCCGATTTTCCTCTTTTGTTTATTAGCTTTGGTGAAGGTTTCCATGTCTGCTGCTTTTGTTTCTAATGGAGCAGACGATACATTGTGTTGTTGTTTTGCAGTTAGAAGTAAAGTTCTTTTTTTCCCGTTCAAAAGTGTTTGGATAGAGAAAATGTCTGTGTCTTTTTAGTCTATTGATTGTGTCCTTCAATGAATGTATATTGCATCCTTTCTAAACAAGGCGAATGAGATCTTTGATGATAGTATTAGGAGGCTCATTTAAAATCTTATTAACCTTTCTTTTTGTATTACCACAATGACACACATTTCTTCTTAAGCTAGTCTAACGAATTAAAAAAAATTGTTAAATCTTATGTTCTATTTGTTATTTGTTTTTTCTGACCCCACACATTTCTCTTATTAATCAACAGAAATAATCCTGCTGGGTTTCTGAAAAAAAAATGTAGCCCAGTTTTTTCTAGTTTATTTTTATCCTCTCCTGTTTTCTGCTATTTCAGTGTTTAAAAATAAAACCCAGCTTAAAAACAACTTTAATTACTGTTCATCCACGAATGTCTTGGTTAAGAGAAACACAAACACAAGTGAAGGATGACAAATGATCTTTCCTCGCAGCCTCCAATGTGTCGTTATTAGCGTCAATATCTGGTTGTATGTTAGTCATCACTTGTCAGTGTGCTAAGTCTTGCCTCACCTAGACATTTGGTCTTACAGTTTGTATGTTAGTCATCACTTGTCAGTGTGCTAAGTCTTGCCTCACCTAGACATTTGGTCTTACAGTTTGTATGTTAGTCATCACTTGTCAGTGTGCTAAGTCTTGCCTCACCTAGACATCTGGTCTTACAGTTTGTATGTTAGTCATCACTTGTCAGTGTGCTAAGTCTTGCCTCACCTAGACATCTGGTCTTAGAGTTTGTATGAAGGCCTGGGAGAAAAACATTGGTTGGTTTTTCTGTAGACCCTCACAACCATCAAACCTTTACTTTGATGTAATCGGGCGTCTGTCTGACTGTCTCTCTCCTTGACTTTGATGTAATCGGGCGTCTGTCTGACTGTCTCTCTCCTTGACTTTGATGTAATCGGGCGTCTGTCTGACTGTCTCTCTCCTTGACTTTGATGTAATCGGGCGTCTGTCTGACTGTCTCTCTCCTTTACTTTGATGTAATCGGGCGTCTGTCTGACTGTCTCTCTCCTTGACTTTGATGTAATCGGGCGTCTGTCTGACTGTCTCTCTCCTTTACTTTGATGTAATCGGGCGTCTGTCTGACTGTCTCTCTCCTTGACTTTGATGTAATCGGGCATCTGTCTGACTGTCTCTCTCCTTGACTTCTTACTTATGTAATACACTATGAAACGTTCTCGGGTGATCAGGATTTGAGCACAAACTTGACAAGAGCACAGTAGACATTACGTACAACTGTAGCCCATTTTGTTTAGTCATTCGTTTGTCAGCCCTTGCTTTTGTCCTAATAGAGGACCGATCTTTTAATCATAGTTCTCAGCAGATCTTCTTGTAATCAAGCGTTGTTTTTTTATTGCGCCATGTGAAAAAGATTTATTTTGCTTATTTACCATGAAACAGAATCTAAATGTCATCAAAATTGTTTGTCATCGGACATCCGGGTCTCAATAGCTTGTGTCAGTTCGTTGCTCCCTATAAGTTACCTGTGTTTCAACGAAACAAGTCGTTACTGTTCTTCTCTTGCCTTAGCGCTAGGGGAGGTTATCTAACGGCCTCTAAATGTTATCATTTCATTAAATGGCACCCTCTCCTTCCCCTATGCTATTTGTGAAGCTGCCAAAATAGTTCTTTTAATAAGCACAATGGATTACATTCAGCGAGCACACTTCATATATGTACTAAGTAATTAGCTAATTATCTGATGTTCAGAGGCTAGTTTTTTTTTATATTTGTGTATGTTTGTAATGCACCTATTCTAAGTTGATTGTCTTTACAACAATCCCCTGTCGCACTCGCACAATTATATACACCGTTGCACCACGGTAATATACATGGTCTACTGCTGTCGAGCAGAGGGTCGCATCCTGAATGCGTCGTTGCTTTTTTATTTTGGGATTTATTCGACTTAAAGAAGATTGAAAAGCGCATTCACCCCTCCCCCTATTATTACTTCAAATCAAAACGAATACCATTCGATCCCTCTTGCTCCCCCCTCACCCTTTTCGAAAACAAAATGATTGACATGCCATTTGTAATCAAGCGGAACACCGTTCGGCGAGTCATTGAAAGGAATATTTTTTGCCTAGCGAAAACACGAGTAAACTGTTTCGCTTCAATCAAATGTAGTTCATCTCAAGCAAGGTCATCGAGTTAGACTTGTACTTATAATTCAGGGACAATACTTAGTAGCTTTAGATTTAAATCTTATGTTGTCTTTCTAACCTATCCACTAGTAGCTTGTCAGCCAGAGGCTGATACTTACCGCCTTGTTCCCGAACCCTCCTTAGCGGTCCCCCCCCCCCCCCCATATCCCTGGCTGGCCCCATTCAATGTCATATTTCAAGGGTCTCCTGTTGGAATCGAGGTGAAGCCTGGTGGTGGTGGGGGGGGGTGGACTTTGGAATTTTAAGGACTCCCCTGAGTCCACCCAACTCATCAAGAGACACCCGACGTACGTTGGAGAAGTCAAGACAAGATCGTTGTGCTGCCCACACGACACCCTCGATATCCGTCGACCAAAGAAACAGATGAGGATTACATCTTCTGCCTCTATAGATCTTAAGGTCTGAAACGGGTACCTTTACCTAGTTACCCTGTTAAGATCTCATGACCTCACAAAGTAGACCATGTTGTACGATCGTCAGAGTGGACAGTGGTAAAAGTAGGAAAACAAAAAGATGTCTAACGAGTCTATTTGAATGACAACTTCGTACATTAATTTTTTTTAAAGAAAAAATCCGTGTTGACATTTGATTTTTTTTTTAAATATCATAAGTCATCAAAAAATCTTCCTTCTGTATTTTGTATATTTTGTTTAATTAAAACCAAACACATTTCTAGTAAAAAAAAAGTTTGAATTCAATGACACACCTATTCATGCCTTGTCTAGCAGGCCACCATTCTCACGCGTGTCTCCTGGGCAGCCAGGTAGGCGTGATGCATTGTTCTCCTTGTCTCTGGAGTGAGAGCAGAAAGCCCGGCCATCAAACCCAAAGAGGTTTTCTCTGTCCCCCCCCCCCCCTCTATGTAGTGATCATATTTCCGGTTCTTGGCAACACTCGCATCCAGGGTACAGTTTTTATGGGTGATCATCTTTTTCAACGCAACCTCTAAAATGTGTGACAGTGGATTACATTATCCCATAGCTGTACAAAGAAATACACTCAGATTGAACGTTTCTTAAAATATATTTCATATTTTCTGACTTGAGTCTGAACATTTATTTTAACGATTTAATTTCGAATCTCTTCAACGTATAAGGCCATTACCGCAATTTCTTCTATACACTTCTTTTTTCTTTAGTCATTAAACTTCTACGACACCTTTTTTTTCTACATGTCTATTCCTTCATTAGCAATTTATATTCTGTGATTTGTCTTGCATAGTCTAAAGTCCTTCCTACAGGCCTGTTGCTCTTCTCTTATTTCCCTGTCGTATCTGTCAAGCACTCTGAAAGCCATGTTAATATATTTTTTGTCCACATTAAGCTCTGGACTCGTGCACTGCATAACCCTTCCAATGTCCGTGTTTTTTCAGGATCCAGTTACGCGATCATGAGCAGTGTCCTAAGCGGCGCTCACGGCCCTGACGCCAGGAAGGCCTTGATGCCTGACCTGCACCATTACTGGAGTACTCACACTGAAAGTAAGCTCCTTGTTACTAACAGCTCAAACTCCCTATCGCAATACTCTCTCCTCCTGTACGCCTGCCCTCAAAAGGTCACATATCATTAGGTCACGTGAGCGTGCGTAGATATTTGCTGTAAGACAATGCTTCTTCTGTTTGTAGTCATTTCAAGTAGTCTTTAGCAGTGAAGTTGTTTCATTTAGTACAGCATGTGACTAGTTCACTCAAGTTTCCTATTAAGTTAGGCTGCTTGTAGTCGTCCTCTAAGGATTTCATTCTTCTTGTTGGCCCCAAGTCAACTCTAGAATATAGCATAACAGTTATTAGATTATTCGAATTTTAAATATCTATTCCATTACTGAGTATCAAACTTAGCTAGGGTTACAACTGCGAGATCGTTCACTGTAACATTTAACCTTTGACCTTCAACTTCCTAAAACATTTCCAGCTTTTGACGTTTGTCTTTGTAATGTCTAACAAATTAGTCTTAGTGTTGTTTGTGTTACATGTAGTAACAAATTAGTCTTAGTGTTGTTTGTGTTACATGTAGTAACAAATTAGTCTTAGTGTTGTTTGTGTTACATATTGTAGTTTTAATATTTCGTAATAGTGTGCTTTCATTTCTAACCCCTAAAATTAACCTGACCGGATAGAGAAACGTTCTTTTGAAGTCGGTATTCCCATTTCCGATACTAGGCCTACTTGTTTTTGCATCCGTGTGACACTCTACAGGATATAGACTTTCAGGCCAATTATCTTGTTGGACAATAAGGCCACTCAGTATTTCTTAGGATAATAGAAGCATTCTTAAAAACATGAGAGGAAGTGTGTTGACCCTGGTGACAGTCTTGAAGCGAACAATACGTATCCTGATGAGATGAGATCGTCTCATAGCACAACAGTATTGACTGACGTCTAGATCTATATGTTGTCTTTCCACATAGCACTTCAGTATTGACTGACATCTAGATCTATATGTTGTCTTTCCACATAGCACACCAGTATTGACTGACGTCTAGATCTCTATGTTGTCTTTCCACATAGCACATCAGTATTGACTGACATCTAGATCTATATGTTGTCTTTCCACATAGCACATCAGTATTGACTGACATCTAGATCTCTATGTTGTCTTTCCACATAGCACATCAGTATTGACTGACGTCTAGATCTATATGTTGTCTTTCCACATAGCACATCAGTATTGACTGACATCTAGATCTATATGTTGTCTTTCCACAAAGCACATCAATATTGACTGACATCTAGATCTATATGTTGTCTTTCCACAAAGCACTTCAGTATTGACTGACATCCAGATCTCTATGTTGTCTTTCCACATAGCACAACAGTATTGACTGACGTCTAGATCTATATGTTGTCTTTCCACATAGCACTTCAGTATTGACTGACATCCAGATCTCTATGTTGTCTTTCCACATAGCACTTCAGTATTGACTGACGTCTAGATCTCTATGTTGTCTTTCCACATAGCACTTCAGTATTGACTGACATCCAGATCTCTATGTTGTCTTTCCACATAGCACTTCAGTATTGACTGACGTCTAGATCTATATGTTGTCTTTCCACATAGCACATCAGTATTGACTGACGTCTAGATCTATATGTTGTCTTTCCACATAGCACATCAGTATTGACTGACTTCTAGATCTCTATGTTGTCTTTCCACATAGCACATCAGTATTGACTGACGTCTAGATCTATATGTTGTCTTTCCACGTAGCACATCAGTATTGACTGACGTCTAGATCTATATGTTGTCTTTCCACATAGCACATCAGTATTGACTGACGTCTAGATCTCTATGTTGTCTTTCCACATAGCACATCAGTATTGACTTACGTCTAGATCTATATGTTGTCTTTCCACGTAGCACATCAGTATTGACTGACATCCATATCTCTATGTTGTCTTTCCACATAGCACATCAGTATTGACTGACGTCTAGATCTATATGTTGTCTTTCCACATAGCACATCAGTATTGACTGACATCCAGATCTCTATGTTGTCTTTCCACATAGCACTTCAGTATTGACTGACGTCTAGATCTATTTGTTGTCTTTCCACATAGCACATCAGTATTGACTGACGTCTAGATCTATATGTTGTCTTTCCACATAGCACTTCAGTATTGACTGACATCCAGATCTCTATGTTGTCTTTCCACATAGCACTTCAGTATTGACTGACGTCTAGATCTATTTGTTGTCTTTCCACATAGCACTTCAGTATTGACCGACGTCTAGATCTATATGTTGTCTTTCCACATAGCACATCAGTATTGACTGACGTCTAGATCTATATGTTGTCTTTCCACATAGCACATCAGTATTGACTGACATCTAGATCTATATGTTGTCTTTCCACATAGAACATCAGTATTGACTGACGTCTAGATCTATATGTTGTCTTTCCACATAGCACATCAGTATTGACTGACATCTAGATCTCTATGTTGTCTTTCCACATAGCACTTCAGTATTGACTGACGTCTAGATCTATATGTTGTCTTTTCACATAGCACATCAGTATTGACTGACATCTAGATCTCTATGTTGTCTTTCCACATTGTACATCAGTATTGACTGACATCCAGATCTCTATGTTGTCTTTCCACATAGCACATCAGTATTGACTGACGTCTAGATCTATATATTGTCTTTCCACATAGCACATCAGTATTGACTGACATCTAGATCTCTATGTTGTCTTTCCACATAGCACATCAGTATTGACTGACGTCTACATCTATATGTTTTCTTTCCACATAGCACATCAGTATTGACTGACATCTAGCTCTATATGTTGTCTTTCCACATAGCACTTCAGTATTGACTGACATGTAGATCTCTATGTTGTCTTTCCACATAGCACTTCAGTATTGACTGACATCCAGATCTCTATGTTGTCTTTCCACATAGCACTTCAGTATTGACTGACGTCTAGATCTATATGTTGTCTTTCCACATAGCACTTCAGTATTGACTGACATCCAGATCTCTATGTTGTCTTTCCACATAGCACTTCAGTATTGACTGACATCCAGATCTCTATGTTTTCTTTCCACATAGCACTTCAGTATTGACTGACATCTAGATCTATATGTTGTCTTTCCACATAGCACAACAGTATTGACTGACATCCAGATCTCTATGTTGTCTTTCCACATAGCACATCAGTATTGACTGACGTCTAGATCTCTATGTTGTCTTTCCACATAGCACTTCAGTATTGACTGACATCCAGATCTCTATGTTTTCTTTCCACATAGCACTTCAGTATTGACTGACATCTAGATCTATATGTTGTCTTTCCACATAGCACAACAGTATTGACTGACGTCTAGATATTTATGTTGTCTTTCCACATAGCACAACAGTATTGACTGACGTCTAGATCTATATGTTGTCTTTCCACATAGCACATCAATATTGACTGACGTCTAGATCTATATGTTGTCTTTCCACATAGCACAACAGTATTGACTGACATCTAGAATTATATCATGGCAGTTTCTTTTTTTTAATTTTCTTTTAATTTTTTTAAAGGAGACATTGAAGAGGCCAATGTGACAGGTATCATATGGGAACAGATGACAGGGTCTGACTTGAGTTGACATGGTTATATGTGGAACAGATGACCCTGTCATCTATTCCAACTTTACAAACGTTTATCTAGAGAGATGAATAATTATATATAAGACATAATATTTATTGATCATTGCATTCTATGATGTTGTTGTTGTATATTAAAGAAACAAAGTATTCACCTCTTCTCACCCCCACACTTTGAGCTCAATGAAAGGGAAACCACCCGGCTTTGGGAAAAAAAGATTGTCCTGAAAATCTTGTTCAAAAGTTGTCTTTCTCATTGTCACGAATGTTATGTCATTGCAAATGACTCTTCGCGAGTTAGCAGAGTTGGTAAAAATACATGGAACTCTCTCTTGCACGCAATGAAACATTGAATGTGTGTGCATTAGAACCTGCTAATGATGCTTTCAGATCAATGGCTTTTGTTGGAACGGAAAATGTCGTTCTCAATTCGCCTCAATCTTATGTTTCGCTGAGACATGATTTTATACCTTTTTCTCATAAAGAATTCTACAAATATTTGTGTGTGTGTTAACCAATTGTTTCTCTCTAGCAATCACTAGTAGTTGTTTAATGTGAACCATGCTACGACCAAATGAGTTACATTTGAACAAATATCTATTGTTACACTTCATATGGATTCTATCCACTTCTATTTTCTTGACATTTGAAATAACCGTTACAGACCCGTTAGAGGCTAGCCTATTGTACATATTTACATAATTTTTTTTATTAGTGATGTCATTAAAATTTTCCTTTCCATCAAATGTCAATACCCATGTAATAAAACAAAATTATTGATATGCAAATGACTGATCTAATTGTTAAATCACTGTAAGTCTCTATCTACGTCTCCTTCTCTAGTTACTTTTCTGTTGAGTTCATTCTTCTCTGTTCAGGTTTTCAAAGCTCTCGCCATGTAGTAGAACCATAGAGCACTAGTTTTAAACCACCACCCCCTCCCCACTTTCTCTCCCACCACCGCTACCGATTAGACTATACCCCAACACACACACATACACACACATACTATTAAAGCTACGCATGGCTGACTAGGAATTAAGCCCTGAAACCTAATCGTCTGATGTCAGCCTGGGATCTAGTGGACCATTTCAAATTCAAGTGTTTCTTCTTGTGTTCCTACACGGTGTGTGTGTGTGTGTGAGAGAGAGAGTGATAAAAAAGAAGATTGTTTTAAATTCAATGTTCAAGTATTTATTTCTGTCACATCGAGCCTAAAGTTTCAATTGATCCATTCTGTTATTCTCATGGCTAGCACTTAGGCTCTCTCTATAAAAAAAAGTAAAACAGTTCAAACAAATATATTGAGTCGTCATATTTTATTATTGGAAAATTTCTTCCTAGACAATAATCTAACTAGACATTAGGCCAGCTCAAATTTAGACAGAATTAGAACATTATTAGGCCAGCTAGACTCTAGACAGTATTATAACACACATTAGGCCAGCTCAAATTTAGACAGTATTAGAACAATTAGACATTATAGTTTTGAATGGACAGCTCATTCCGGCATTAGATCTCTACTCAATTGGGTCACTTCGCTGATGTCATCGTTCTGACTTCATTATTCTATTAATGTATTTTTAATTAACTTAATTTGATTGCTACATCATACTTCATGTGTATAGTTTATTTGATGCGCCCTCGTTTCATTGTAATAAAAACCCCGAGTTTCGCAATGATCGGTCGGAAGTCAGAACGTCTTGAATAGTGTACATCGCAAGGAGGACAATGAAAATAGTACATGACTTATGCTGAGGAACGAATCTACTCCGCGACCCATGAGTCTTGAAATTCTGAAATCATGACCGCAATATTGAATTCTTTTTTAACCGTCAATAATTAAATTTCTGTTCATAATTTGTCAGGTTCTGAAAAATCTGAAAATACTATTCTCTTGTCACCTATTTATAGATCTCTGCCCTTCCACTCTTGTTCATTTAAAGTCACTTCATGAATATTGAACACAAGACCACGGTGGTTTACCAATATATCTACGTTTCACAGCATCACCACCACAACCATTCTTCAGTTGGAGATGGTAAGCCTCGAACATTTCCATTGAATTTGGTTCGGGAGATTTACAGCAGTGGTTTTTACACAGGTGACAAAGACATATTACTGAATTTGAACCAAGTAGACAACATAGAAGATATAGTAGTACAAGAAAATGGAATTCAAAAACTATTAGCCAACACCAAACCAAATAAAGCCTCTGGACCTGATGGTATTCCAGCTAGATTACTCAAAGAACTAAGCAATGAGCTAGCCCAAGTGTTCAAAATACTCTTTTAGGCTTCACTTAACCAGGGCAGAGTACCAAAGGACTGGAAAGAAGCTAATGTCACCCCCCCTATTTAAAAAAGGAGAAAAATCTGACCCAGGAAACTACAGACCAGTATCACTTACCAGCCTCACATGTAAAATCCTAGAACACATAATATGTAGCAACATCATAAACCACTTAGACAAACAAAATGTCCTCACACCATACCAACATAGCTTTAGGAAATATACATCATGTGAAACACAACTAATTGGACTAATTGATGATTTTTCTAAAGGTTTAGATAATAGTGAACAAATAGATGCTATCTTACTAGATTTTTCAAAGGCTTTTGACAAAGTTCACCACCATAGTTTGCTTAAAAAATTAAAATATTTCGGCATTAATGGTCCACTGCATCAGTGGATTACAGATTTTCTGATAGGGAGAGAACAAACTGTAATAATAAATGGCTCTAAATCAACACCGATAACAGTAAACTCAGGTGTACCTCAAGGAACAGTCTTGTGTCCACTACTATTTTTAATTTACATAAATGATTTACCAAATTGCATTACTTCAGGAACAAAAGTCAGATTATTTGCAGACGATTGCATAATATATAGAACAATAAAAACAACACAAGACACAGATATTTTACAAAGAGAATTAGATGAATTACAGAAATGGGAATCAAATTGGAGCATGTCTTTCCACCCAGAAAAATGTCAGTTGTTAAGAGTAACAAAAAAACTAAAACAAATTAATTCCACTTATCTTATTCATGGCAAACCAGTAACAGAGACTAAAAACGCAAAATACCTAGGTGTTATAATAAATGAAAAACTGTAATGGAATCCACATATTGATGAAACTATAAAAAAATCAAACAAAGCATTAGGATTTATTAAAAGAAATTTCTATAAATCAAATAAGAACATAAAACTAAAATGTTATTTAACCTTGGTTAGGCCAATAATAGAATATGCATCCTCCGTTTGGGACCCCTCAACTCAAGAAAACATTAAGAAACTGGAACAGACACAAAATAGAGCAGTGAGATTCATAACAAATGAATATTCACATTTGACTAGAGTAGCACCTATAGTAAAATCACTAAGTTTAGAAAGCCTTCAGGACAGAAGACTCAAAAGTAAAGTAGCAATTATACATAAAACACTGAACCATAATCTTCAAATACAAAAACAAAATTTAATAAAATACTCTGAAAGACACAAAGATAAAGGCACATTCCTCGTCCCATATGCTAGGACAAATTTGTACAAATACTCCTTCTTCCCTAGTGCTATTAGAGCATGGAATGGGTTGCCTGAGCTAGCCAGGAAAACCAGTGACTTGTCAGAATTTAAGTCATTGGTTAACATGCATGACTAAATGCATGACGCGTAGGACGGAAACCTCCTTTTTAAGTAACGTCTGTATTATATAAGATAAGATAAGGTGTTTATCCAGGCGTGACTGCAGTTAGTGCTTACTCACTAAGTAGAGCAGGATAAACTCCGAGGAGGGGCGGAGTGCAAAAAAAAAAGAGTTCGTGGTTGGGCTTTCTATTGGAGGATGTCAATAAAGTATGCGATGTTATTGTAAATATGGCTATTACACTGAAAATACAAGGGTCAAAAAGTGTTTTGTTGGGGGAAAGGCGTTTAAAGGTGCGGGGACGCATTATAATGCAGGCAGACGAGAAGGCTTCAACTGATGGGCCTAAGAAGTTTTTTTTTTTTTAACCTGCTCTGTATAAGATTATTTCAACCGTAGTGTAGTATGTGTATCTGCTAGTAATTTTTAAACAATACATAGGACATAGACATTTAGTTTCATAGTTTTGTAGATACAGATTTTGTGTCAGAATTTATTTGTCTTTTTGCTGTGAAGAGTTAATTATCTTCTTACTGTGGGAAGCATCCCATAATCCGTGGGCGTCATCACATGTAGGACTACTTAGTCCTTGACTCATATCCGCCCCTGGGTTACAAAAGTGGGCTCCTGTGAACTATGGACAAACTAATACTTCTATATTACGTCCCCCCCCCCCCCGTTTCTTTCCCCAGTTTATTTTCTTAAAAGTGGCAATTTCCCCCAAGGTTAATTAATAATTATGTATGGTTTGTCCTTGGTACCTAGCGTAAGTCCCCTCTACTTTGTTTAGATGTTGTGAACTGTGCATTGTGAAATGTGCATTTTGTTAAGACACCGCCGGGGACAGCTTATAATTAGTAACGGATAATAGACGTGTTCGTCTCTCTATGGAGACGCATCAATAATACATGTCGGGAACTAATCGATAGTGCACAATTTCCCGCCGCATAATGACTAGCAGGCGATGGGCGTGAACCAGATGTCTGCGACGTCACGTGGGTGAGATGGTGAGTGGCTGGGAGCAACAGGGCCGGACGGAGAGGGGGGGTTGGATTGGGAGATGGAGCTCGGAGTGGTTGTTTCTGCACGATGTGTGCATTCTAGTGCGGTGCACTGATACCTGATTGAGCCGCTAATGTACAACAATAGCACTCACACAAGAGAGGTTGTTTTTTTTCTCTCTCTAAGACTTAACTAACAATAGAAGAACTGGAATCACTCGGTTGGAAATTAAGTGGGCGCTAAAATGAAGCAATGGAAAAAAACACAACATTAATAATCACAACCACATTCCAATGCTTTCAATTATGTTTGTGATAAAAATTTGATCTCAAGTTTTTTTTTTTTAATACAAAAAGAAGCCTCAGATTTTGTAGTTATCTGAGGACTCTACTGTAGGGCAAGTAGATGTAGTCTCATATAAACTGAGTTAACCTTGGTTTGATAAATAGCTTTCAAAAGTAATATTTAATTTACAAAATCTAATTCATACTTTAAATGTTCAAATAAAATCTGATCGGAAAGATCGTTATTAAAATAAACATTTGCGGATCGAACACACTGCCTCTCTGCCAATTTTCGAAATTACCAGACTGCCACCCATCTTCCGTCTATAAAAAATGTTTGTTTGACATGTTTCTGATGTTCCTTCAGAGTGGAAGAGAATTTACTTCCTAGTCCAAACCTCCCGCAGAACGACGAGGGATAGACAGTCCAAAGCGCTAACCACACGACCAGACAGCCATTCAGAAAGTATTAGCAGATCTCTGTAGGAATAAACAAATCTGTGTTGAAAACGAAATGTAATGTAGGTCACCTAATTGAAGTCAACCAAAGAAATGTAATGTAGGTCTCCTAATTGTAGTCAATCAAAAGTAATGTAATGTAGGTCTCCTAATTGTAGTCAATCAAAAGTAATGTAATGTAGGTCTCCTAATTGTAGTCAATCAAAAGTAATGTAATGTAGGTCTCCTAATTGTAGTCAACCAAAAGTAATGTAATGTAGGTCACCTAATTGTAGTCAACCAAAAGTAATGTAATGTAGGTCACCTAATTGTAGTCAACCAAAAGTAATGTAATGTAGGTCACCTAATTGTAGTCAATCAAAAGTAATGTAATGTAGGTCACCTAATTGTAGTCAATCAAAAGTAATGTAATGTAGGTCACCTAATTGTAGTCAATCAAAAGTAATGTAATGTAGGTCTCCTAATTGTAGTCAACCAAAAGTAATGTAATGTAGGTCACCTAATTGTAGTCAACCAAAAGTAATGTAATGTAGGTCACCTAATTGTAGTCAATCAAAAGTAATGTAATGTAGGTCTCCTAATTGTAGTCAACCAAAAGTAATGTAATGTAGGTCTCCTAATTGTAGTCAACCAAAAGTAATGTAATGTAGGTCACCTAATTGTAGTCAACCAAAAGTAATGTAATGTAGGTCTCCTAATTGTAGTCAACCAAAAGTAATGTAATGTAGGTCACCTAATTGTAGTCAACCAAAAGTAATGTAATGTAGGTCTCCTAATTGTAGTCAACCAAAAGTAATGTAATGTAGGTCACCTAATTGTAGTCAACCAAAAGTAATGTAATGTAGGTCTCCTAATTGTAGTCAACCAAAAGTAATGTAATGTAGGTCTCCTAATTGTAGTCAATCAAAAGTAATGTAATGTAGGTCTCCTAATTGTAGTCAACCAAAAGTAATGTAATGTAGGTCACCTAATTGTAGTCAATCAAAAGTAATGTAATGTAGGTCTCCTAATTGTAGTCAACCAAAAGTAATGTAATGTAGGTCTCCTAATTGTAGTCAACCAAAAGTAATGTAATGTAGGTCACCTAATTGTAGTCAACCAAAAGTAATGTAATGTAGGTCTCCTAATTGTAGTCAACCAAAAGTAATGTAATGTAGGTCACCTAATTGTAGTCAACCAAAAGTAATGTAATGTAGGTCTCCTAATTGTAGTCAACCAAAAGTAATGTAATGTAGGTCACCTAATTGTAGTCAACCAAAAGTAATGTAATGTAGGTCTCCTAATTGTAGTCAACCAAAAGTAATGTAATGTAGGTCTCCTAATTGTAGTCAACCAAAAGTAATGTAATGTAGGTCTCCTAATTGTAGTCAACCAAAAGTAATGTAATGTAGGTCTCCTAATTGTAGTCAACCAAAAGTAATGTAATGTAGGTCTCCTAATTGTAGTCAACCAAAGAAATGTAATGTAGGTCTCCTAATTGTAGTCAACCAAAAGTAATGTAATGTATATATATATAGTTCGTTCATCGTGGTTCGATAATGACCACTTTGTCATCCAGGGGGCTGAGGGCTTTGCACTGGGGTTTTATGCCTCCTCATGTGGCTGGTGAGACCTATGTGAGCCCGGAATGTTCGGCCGCACACTGGGCAGGTTATTCCAGCTGGAGCTAGTATCGTTTGCCTTGCTTTTCTTTTCTGGCGTTTTTCTTCTGCCAGCGTTGTTCTTTTTTCCTCAGCAACCTGTGCGCCAGTTTTCACAGCGCGACGCCATGATGCTCTGTCATGTGCCTCTGTCTCCCAAGTGCCTGGGTCTATGCTGAACGCCTTCAGAGAAGCTTTGAGGGTGTCCCTGAAGCGCTTTCTTTGACCACCTTGCGAGCGCTTTCCTTCGCTTAGTTGGCTATACAAGAGTCGTTTAGGGATGCGGTGGTCTTCCATTCTGTAGACGTGACCTGCCCATCGCAGCTGGGACTGCATCAGGATTGTGTGGATGCTTTGCAGACACGCTCTTCGAAGAACTTCTGTATCTGGTAGTATTTTTCTCAGACATGTCATGTGGAAGTGGTTTAGTTTCTTAGCATGTTTACTGTACACTGTCCATGTTTCTGAGGCATAGAGCAATGTAGGGAGGATGACGGCTCTATAGACCCCTAACTTTGTGTTTGTGGTGATGCCACGTTTGTTCCAGACAGTTTTAGACAGTCTGCCATAGAATGCACTGGCCTTGTCGATACGCAGGTCGATTTCACTATCGATTTTTCCATTTCTGGAGAGTGTGCTGCCAAGATATGTGAATTTGTCCACTGCGTTTATATCCTGTCCATTTATAGTGATGCTTGGATCCGAGTAGGCTTTCCCAGGAGCAGGTACATATAAGACTTCAGTCTTGTTCGTATTGATGGTAAGGCCAAAGTCTGAGCATGCTCTTGAGAAGTCACTGACGATGCTCTGCAGATCGTTTCCAGAGCAGGCATTTAGGGCACCGTCGTCAGCAAATAGCAAGTCTCTGATTACTGCTGCATTTTTTTTTTATTTTGCTTTAAGCCGCCTCGGGTTGAATAGGCCACCATCAAATCTGTATGATATATTTATCCCGTTGTTTTCTCTATTTGTGAATGCATCTGTCAGCATAGAGGAGAACATGATACTGAAGAGCCTTGTTTTACCCCGTTTGATACTTCAAAGGGCTCTGATGGTTCTCCACTTTCTTGGACACGAGTCTTCATGCCATCATGAAATAGTCTCACCATGGTTATGAATTTTTGTGGACAGCCATACTTTGACATGATCTTCCAAAGTCTTTCTCTGCTAACAGTGTCGAATGCCTTTGTTAAGTCAACATATATTGAAAACAGGTCAGCATTTTGTTCTTGGCATTTTCCTGGAGCTGCCTTGCTGCAAAGATCATGTCAATGGTTCCACGCTCTTTTCTGAAGCAGCACTGGCTTTCTGGTAGTAGACCATATCCTATGTGTTGCATGAGACGATTTAGTAGGATGCTTGCAAGGATTTTCCCAGCAATAGAGAGAAGAGATATTCCTCTGTGGTTGTCGCAGATCTGGCGGTTTCCTTTTCGCTTGTATAAATGAACAATTGTGGCATCTTAAAGTCTTGTGGTATTGACTCTTTTTCCCACATAATTAAGAAGAGCTTATGAAGTCTTTCAATCAGGGCTAATCCACCTTTTTTGTAGACCTCTGCGGGAATGGAGTCAGCTCCTGGGGCTTTTCCGCTTGCGAGCTGTTGAATGGCAAGATCGGTTTCCTTTATCTTAGGGGGGGGGGGGTCATCCATTTTTTCATTTATTGGTACTTGCTGTAGCCTGTCTATGGCCGCTTCATTTATGATGGAAGGTGTATTGAGAACCTTTTCGAAGTGCTCTGCCCAGCGTTTTAGGATTTCTTCCTTATCTGTCAATAGGATTGTCCCATCAGCATTCAATAGAGGTGATGAGCCTGACTTTGTGGCCCATAGATATCGTTTATGGCATGGTAGAAGTTCTTCATATCGTGCTTGTCAGCAAATTCCTGTATTGTTTCCACTTTCTTGCTAAGCCAGGTATCTTGC
Organism: Biomphalaria sudanica; assembly: GCA_036873155.1. Classification (NCBI taxonomy): domain Eukaryota; kingdom Metazoa; phylum Mollusca; class Gastropoda; family Planorbidae; genus Biomphalaria; species Biomphalaria sudanica. Next base: position 35,093 of record JAZGLO010001561.1, read on the forward strand.
ATTTGGCGTAACTGTTTTTGCACATTTTTGCGGATGTTAGTGAACTGGGAGTTTGGGTTGTTCAGATACAATTTGTGGAGCTTGTGCTTTTCATCTAATAGTTTTCTGATCTCAGTATTGTTTTCATCAAACCAGTCCTGATGCTTTGTCTCCATAGGACCGAGTATGTTTAATGCTGTGCTATAGATAGCTTCTTTGAAGCATTCCCAGCTTTTATCTACATTTGATTCAGTTGGAAGGGTTGACTTGAGGCAGTTCTCTATCGCATCTGCAAGCGACTTTTCAGTTTTGTCATCTGCTAAGCTGGCCGTGTTTAGCCTTTTTAGGGGTTTAGATTTTTGCGGACGTCTCTTTGGTTGAATACGGATGTTTAGTTTTGTGATGATGAGGCGGTGGTCTGTTCCACATTCTGCACCACAGCATGATTTGGTGACACGAATGTCCTGACGGTCAGATTGTCTGGTGATGACGTAATCTATGAGGTGCCAGTGTCTTGAGCGGGGATGCATCCAGGAAGTTCGCTTTCTTATTGGAATGACTGAATATTGTGTTCGATATGAGCAGCTTGTGTTCAGCACAGGTCTGGAGTAGTAATAATCCGCTGCTGTTGCATTGACCTATCCAAAATTTGCCTAAGACTCGTTTCCAGATGTGATGGTCAGAGCCGACTCTTGCGTTGAAGTCACCGAGAATGAGTAGCTTTTCTGTTTTTGGAATATCAAGTAAGGTGGAGTTAAGTTCTTCGTAGAACTTTGCTATGACATCATCTGGGTTGGTCATGGTGGGTGCGTAACAGCTAACAATGGAAATATGTTTCTTTCCGTTTTGTAAAGGCAGCTTTAGGGTCATGAGCCTATCACTAATAGTTTAGATACTATTGATGTTTTTATGGCAAAGCCGACTCCAGATTCACGTCGTAATTCAGTGCTTCTACCGCTCCAGAAGAAAGTATATCCAGATCCTCTTTCGCAGAGTTCACCTTCATCTGCAAGCCGAGTCTCGCTTAGTGCTGCGATGTCTATGTTGTATCTGTGGAGCTCGCTGGCTACTAGTG